>JAHXMU010026239.1:3180040-3198385 GCA_019455685.1 Philornis downsi
TGGAAAATGCTGCAAAAAGGGCACAATACGCCATCAACGCCAGAGGCTGCCATTTGAGAGATATCATATTCAAAAATTGATGTAAACAAATCTACTTGGAACAAATTAAATGAATAAGATTGCCAATCGCCAAATTTTTATTTTTTTCTTTGATTTTTTTTTAAAAAACATGGGTCCGTCGAATATGGGCAACCCTGTATATGTAAAATGATTTGTATACCTTCATTTATACCCTATAAACGACTATAGCTTTTGATACGGACAAAAGTCTAACACCCAAAGGAAACATTCAAAGTATCAAGCATGTTTTGGCCGAATGTGTTTCGTGACCTTTTAAATATGTTGAACGATGTCCGTCTGGTAGGAATAATAAATGGCGTACATGTTTATGAAACTCCATTAAAATTGGCACAGCCTAATATTTTGAAAGTTGGGATTCGGGAATTGTAACCTGACCTTACTGGTCTGTCCGTTCTGGTACCTCTCATACAAATTAACCGATTTTTCCAAATTCAGTTTTTTCCTTATAACTCCTAATTCGTTAGTGCCAGTTATACAAATTTTAATCATTATTTTAGTCTTTAATTCTTGGTGAAACCTTAAAAAAATCTATCGATTGTGAAGGACTATTAATACGGCCGAAACACTAACACCCAAAGTAAACGTTTAAAGTACCAAATATGTTTTGACCATACCATACCATATACCATATAAATGACCGTTTTAATTCACATATTCCTAAATTGATGTATTCCATTAGACTACACTAAATTCAGCAACATTTGATATACATTAAGGATTTGATAAAGTATTGTCTGAGAATGCTTCTGATACTTCCCATACAAGTTGGACAATTTGATCCGTAATAATAATAATTTAATTTAACTCTGACGCCTTCTCTATAAATAGCGATTACCTCAGAAATTTGAAGTTTTTATTTTCTAGCTAGTAAATTTTGTTTTGATTTTCTTTTAGGGTTTGAACTTTTGTTCATTAATTTGCTCAATAATAATAATTTGAGAAAATTTGAGAAAATCGATAGACTAAGAAGGCCCCTTTTAGTACTTCCCATACAAATGATCGATTTGTTATATGTATTCTTAGGCTCATATTTTCTATATGTTTGTATTTAATATGGTAGAATTTGATAAAAATTTAGGCTGTTGTACGATAGTGTCTGAGAAAACAAAATGGATCGCACAGTCATGTTACTTCTAATACCGTCCATACAAATTGACAATTTTCTGAAATTACATTTTTCTTCTGCAAATTCTAATCAGTAGGCCGCAGATTCTTGTACAATATATTGACCAAGTAATCACGCCCCTTTTGGTACCTCCCACACAAAATTTCCGATTCAACTCATATGTAAAAGGGTGGCGCATAAGTAACATTAAGATTTATTCAATGTATAACTATTTTCTTTTTGATTTTATTTAACGCTGGCATTTATTAAAATTTTGAATATAGTTTGGAAATATGTTCACTTTATGTTTTAAAGATAATATCTTTCAACGAGTGTCCATTGTTTGTTTCTTCCTGAGGGGCTCTTTCCAAAGCATTTCCGATAACTTTGGAATTTCAGCTCCCAGCGCCCCCACTTCTTCACGGATATTGGCCTTAAGTTGTTGGATGGTTCTTAGCTTATTGGCATATAACTTATCCTTTAGGCAGCCCCAAAGAAAAAAATCGAGAGCCGTTAAATCAGGCGAAAGTGGTGGCCACTTAAAATCAGAAAAACGTGGTATTATTTAACTGCCAAAAATATCGCGCAGGATAGCTATAGTTGGACGAGCTGCATGAGCTGTGGCACCATCTTGTTGGAACCACAAATGTGAATTGTTCTGCACCTCTGGCCTTAAAAACTTTTCAATCATCCCCGGGTATTGAATGCCGTTCACATTAACAGCAACTCCTTCGTCGTTTGCGAAAAAATACGGTCCAATGATCCTCTCTGAAGTTGTTCTACACCATACTGTGCATCTAAGTGGATGTATTTGACCTTCACGAATTATTCTTGGATTTTCGGTGCCCCATATTCTGCAATTTTGTTTATTCCCGTGACCATTTAGGCTCATTATGAGTTTTGTAAATAAACTCGTTGTTTTCCAGGCACAATTCTGGAAAACGGCGACTATATTGAATGCGTTCTTGTGCACCATTTGGTTTTAACTCGTCAACCAAATGCATCTTATATTGGAAAAGATGTAACATATTCAAAATTCTTTGCAAAGATCGCCTAGACATCTCTAACTGCTGAGAACGTCACCTGGTGGGAGTTTCGCGGTTTTCCTCAATACTTGCTTGCACCCGAGCAATGATCAAGATTACAAACAGCCCCTTGTTGTCCAAAATGCTGAACCAATCGGTAAATCGTTGGAGCTCTAGGAGCATTTCGAACATGAAAGTAATTTCGATATGATCTGAATGCAGAATTTCAAAGTAAAATTAAACAACTTTGGTTCTTTGTTCTGTGCTGAGCCTTTTCTTCATAAATTTCCCAAGTATTATTTAATTAATTCCGTAAAGATACGAAAAAAAAGACTTAAACAAAAAATGTATTCACTGACCAAATCTTAACGTTACTTATGCGCCACCCTTTATATTTCTATTAATTGTGCTGTACTCAGTGAAATGCGTTTGGTAAGTCAGGTAAGTAAATTCTGGGAATGAAAACCAGGGGCATTTCTATAACCTATAAGTTATCTCCATAAGTAAAAATTTGCTGTTTTTCTGAAATTCAATTTTTCTTCTGTTATTTCTAATCGGTAAATTGAAGTAGTCTAGATTTTAATTCGCAAAATTTTAAAAAATCAACTGGATAACCAAGTCTTCTATACTAAGTTCCACACAAATTATATGATTTTACACACATATTTCAGCATTTATACCTTTTATTCAACTTCTCTAAATTCAGTATAACTTAGGACATATTAGACATTTAGCATGCCTAGTTAAGCGAATGAAAAGCCCAGAGTATTTGTTTAATTAACCACGTTCATTCTGGTACGCCAACGCAAGATGATGTTGGGTGACGGTATATGTACGTTAATCTAACCGACTGAAATTTCTATGCTGGTTCCTTGTATTCTCTATCATAGAATGGGCATTTGAAATCCATTTTCATGCAGGCCATTTTGTATACCAAATTATTATGGTATAGTTTCGAATGATAGCTAATTTAATACATAAACCAACTTTATTTAAAATCAATTAGCAAATGTTTGCTTATTAGACTTCGCCCGCTAGATAGGCAGACGACTAAATCGATTTTCGATACAAATGGTAAATTTCAGCTTTTGAAAGCTAGCATACTATAGATTATTGTGGGGAATGCTAAAAACGTGTAGCCAACCGAAAAAAAAATAATCAATTAAAACCGATATACGAATACTTTAGTGTTAAAACCACTATTCCCGTAATTTTTTGCATTGCGCTCTTTTAGTATGCCTGAAACTAATGAAGAGAGCATCAGTTTTCTATTTGTTATTTTATTGTACTATTTTATTTTTTTTTTTTTTTTCTTATAGCACGTGCACTCCCATACAAACGAAAGGTTAATTTAAAACGTGAGATAAGAAAGCTTTTGGTGCTCGTTAATTTTTTCTCTTTTCTATGACTCTTTTATTGTCAGTTTTCTTTTACATTCCTATGAGAATATAAAATTCAACATTAGTACGAGTATATTGAAAATTGGAGTTAAGCTCAGGAAGGCACATCTATGCTGGCTGTTAAAATCTGGGATTTGTGGATGTGAGAGCTTACATGTACTACACAGTATACGTTTCCCAAATGCGTGTTTGAGAAATTTTGAAAATCAAAACTAAGGAAATTCCCTATAGGCATTTGCTTGTCAACAACCAAATGTAAAATGTAAATAAATAAGTAAATACCATCATTGCCAGTGTACTCGTAGACACGCAAGTACACCACCACCAAATCTACATCTCCAGCACACTCGCATACGTACACACAATTTTACATGTTTCGGCACAGTTGTGAGAGTGTAAGTGGGTACGATATCCGGAATCATTAGACCCCCAAATTCTCCTTCGTTTACTGAATGACAACAAGACAATAGAACGCTTCCACATATGTTCGGGTTTCCATTGAATCATTCATACATACTCGTACTTCATACATCAGTTTCCTGCTCTTGTACCCCTGGATACATCTGATTATATGCACATTAAATCGTTCGTATTTCAGATTGGATTTTCAATCAGATAAAAGTTGTTTCTTGGGCTGTTCTTTGTTTGTCTGTAGTAATTTTTCGGTCTATGCAGAGCTGCCGAACTAGAAAGTTGCCGTTGGCTGCTGTTGGCGGGTATTTATTGTGTGGGAACTTCTGATTTAATGACATTCAAATTACCTTCGTTTCATTTTGCAGCAAAATGAAGTTGTGCGTTATTGAATTGTGAATTGTGTCACCCATAGAGATTGGGAATTCAGTAGCATTAGTATCGTGCAGCAAAATGTTGCAATGTTATCGTTGATGACATCATTAGTTGTAGATTGTGGGCCATTGTGTGTTTGCATAAATTATAACAGCTCCATGGGCTATAATGGGCATTGCAAATGAGATACACATATGTAGATCTAGTAGTATTTTATGAAATTTAATTTATTGAATATACTGGGGAAATATCAAATTTAATAAAGGAACAAATTCAATTTGAGCAAAAATTTGAATTTGTTATTATTATTTTTTTTCTTACCGGACGGGGTATTAGAACAAATTCTGACTACAGACCAAAACTAATTCAGTTTTAATTCCTAAAATCTAAAATATATATTTTGGTTTTAATCCGTAATATTTATACTTTCGCCTGAAGGAATGAAGCTATATATCATTTGAATCGGCAAAAAACATAACACCCAGAAGGAAGCGTCTAGATTTCCAAGTATATTTTGACTAAATGTGTTTCACGACTTCATAAGTTGATTAAATGATATCTTTATGAAGATTCTTATAACTCGGCATCAGCTGATATTTTTCCAACACGTAGCCGAGTAATGCAAATGCGCTATTTCGGTTCACCCTTTCTGGCATCTCCCATGCAAATTAATCGATTTTACGAAATGCAGCATTTTCCTTACAACTCATAATCCGTAAGATGTAACAACCTCAATTCTTGCCCATTCTTTTAGTTTATAATTCTTGGTGAAGCCCAAAAACAAAACAGAAAATCTATCAGTTAAACATGTCTCTTCTGGAAGCTCCTGTACAAACCACCGATCTAACTCATTTCTTCTTAGGTTCATGTCTTCAGTCTGATTGCATTAAATTCAATTGAATTCTGTATATGTAAAAGAAATGCTGAGGCAGTGTCTAAGAATAAATACGAGCCATATTGTCATGATCATTTAAGTACTTCTCATACCAATGACTTGCAACCCTTAAAGTGGTTTTTCCTTTGGCTGAGCTAGACTCAGTCGTCTTTAAATTTGTCATAAGGAACCACAAAACCTTAAAAAATGACAACACAACAGATTTCCCCTGACTAGGAACAAAATATCAAATACTTAATTGGTGTTCAACTAAATAACAATTTACTGGAATAGCAAATACAATAAACTGTACAATAACACTGCAGCTGTTCATCTCGGTGGTGATGCGGATTATTTATACCCGATAGATAAATTGATGTCTTCGATTTATTGCTAATCGGGAACTTGGTGTCACACTCTTTTACTGATCAACTCGAATATTGATTCAATGCGGGTTCGGTTAAGCTCTGTTGTGGTTACTGACCTAACCACAGTTAGTTACATATACTAAGTAATAACCTCTACCTGATTCAGGTTCTCCTGTATCGCTCATGCATTTCAAGTTCTCATCAGGATACAGCCATTGGCATGGTTTAATTACAAGTATTAGGCAGTGGCCCTGATTTGACTTAAATGTCTAATAGATTTCAGGTTTCAGGTTCTGATTATATAGAGTGAGTTACTTATTATGATTTACGGAAACAGTCATTTAAATACCGCTAAGTAAACAGTCAGACGAATCCGTTGTGTAAATACATGGCCGTAGCCGCTGAATAAATAGTCAGACGAATGCACTGCATAAGCAGTCAACTGAATCCGCTATGTAAACAATCAGATGTGATCGAAGTAAATAGATGGCAAAAACTGCGACAAGCCTGAGCACTGGGTGAACAATCCCGGTTAAAGAACCCAACTCAGACAGAACAGCTAGAAACTGATTTAAAGAATAAGTATCAACTGAAGAGAATTTGCACACGTAAATAACTTTGTATTCATGCTGTCCGAATCAACACCCACTGCAACCAAATCCTATATTAAGTAAATTTCGCAACATGCACCTATTGAAAATTATAACAGAAGTTTTACAGGGATACGCTGAGGTTCTGTATACTATATGGATATTTGTATATGAATGCTTGTGTATTCCTGTTATTAATGACGGTAGTGCTAGTGAGAAGTCAGTGAGGGAAGTGAGGAAGTGAGGGCTCCGTCTATTGTTGCCTATTGGCTCCGTCTACTGTTGTTGCGTATGTACAACTGTTCCTAGCAAAAATAATTGGACGTTATTCTAAAAGAATTACATTTCCATCACTTCTAAGGATTCAATCTGGGGACGTTTACGAAGCACATTTAAACCGCTGCTAAAACAACAGTAATGAATTGCTTTGATTCCCATTGGCAATTCCTAACAATTAATTTGTAATTCCTAAATTAATATGCTACGAAGGCGTAATTTTTGGCAGTCGACGTAAAGAAGCTCCATTTAAAGCTTTTGCGGGAAACATTTGTTTATCCTCCTTTATACGGTGACCAACGTACTAAGTTTGTCAATCCATTTGTAAAAATTACAATTACTCAGAGACCAAACAAAGCATATACATTTCCTATCGCCATAAGAATGTTGATGATGATGTGACAACCCTACATTAATTTTACTGATGAGTAAAAAATTTGTCACTACTTCCCCATCATAAAATGTGATGAATGTTAGCTTCCTTGGGTGCATTTAGTTTTGCTGGGTTGTTTGCTGGATAGTCACAGCGAGAGATATGGTGGGATGAAAGGCTATTGGTAATGTGTGGGGACGAATTTTATTAAAATCGTCACGTTGCAACTTCCAACGTGTATATTTCTCGGAGTGCTCTTCTGGTACTCCCCATACAAATGACTGACTTAGCTCATATTTTTAGTTTCCTATATTCTAAAGACTCGCACAAATTTCAGTCAAATTTGGTTTGTTAAAGCAGTGTCCAGGAGCAAAAACCGTCCGCATTGTTATCCTCTTGTGGTACCTCCCATAAAAAATTGATCAAATTTCTGAAATTTCTTTTTTCTCTGTCAGTTTTAACTCGTAGTCTGAAGTAACATACATTTTTGCCACTACATTGCTTTATAGTATCTAGAAAAGTTTGAGAAATATTGGGCAGGTAATCACGCCTTTTCTGGAAACTCCCATACAAATAACCGATTTAGCACCTATGATCTTGGTTTTTTTTATCTTTCAACCGGGTGCATTAAATAATGGACTGTAACACATTTCAAACGCATCTCAGGCAAACTAATAATTTTAATGAAATTTTATCTTTCTCTGTAAAAGTATGCAAACTGCAGTAACTTAAATCTTTGCCAACAGCATTTAATTAAAATATTTGCTGTACTTTAGCAAATAAAATGCAAAAGACCAGAACAACCAGCTGACAGCCTTGCCAGACCGGCGGTTTTGAACCCAATAAATTGTACTTTATGTATTCCTGTTGGTACTTTACCATCCTTTATATAGCTAGTATACCATCCCTAAGATGAGTTTCAACTAATTTTCCAATAAACGAAAAATATGTAATATTATGCGAGAATGTCTATGCTAATGTTAAGCAATAAGAAAATAGGAATAAAAATACAGTTGTATTTTAAATAACGGGTGGGCCATAAGGGTGTTGGCGGTTTAAATATTCAATTTCTCGGTAACGCGCGGCGCGGGGTGGCGGGGGGGATATGTTGTTCGCTGCGCAGCTTCCTGGAAATTTAGTCGCCATCGAGCCGTACACGGGAGTGCAGCGTGCATTTTGTCTCCGAGCGTATTACGAAAACAATAAATCTGTGATTACTGCACGACGTTTGTATCGGCATAAACACGGATTACACGATTTAAGTGAAGTTCCAAGCGCCAATGTGATACGAAAATGGATCAGAATGTTCGAAACAACCGGCTCAACAGTACCAATTACGGTTCGTGGTCGCCCAGTTTCTGCAAGATAAGCCGACATTGTGGAGCGTGTTTGTGCGATGACGTGTTGATGCGATGACGGTTAGAGCGAACAATTATTGCAACATGCTAGCAGACTTTTTGCAATAATTTGCAAGAACTTCACGGCAATACCTCGAGGATGTGGTTTCAACAGGATGGGGCCACATGTCATACGGCTAGGGTATCCATAGAGCTGCTGAAAAATGTTTTTCCTGGAAAACTCATTTCGAAAAGGGGGGATATTGAATGGCCCCCACGTAGCCCCGATCTCTCTCCATGCGATTATTTTCTATGGGGCTACCTCAAATCAGTAGTCTACGAGAATAATCCGACCAATTTAGAGCAGTTGAAGAGGAACATTATTCAGGAAAGTAACAAAATACCGAGAACAACTTTTTAACGAGTTTTCCAAAAATTGAGACTTCGGTTGCAAGAGTGTCAAGCAGCGAGGGAAGCCATTTGGACAACATTATTTTTAAGCCTTAAAAATTCCCATGCTTCTACTTTTTAAAAATAAAAATATATTTTTTTTATGTTTCGTAGTTTTTTTTTAATTGAATATTTAAACCGCCAACACCCTTATGGTATAAGCTGACGAACTGTAAAGGTAAAATCGATTACTAAGTACACTTTAACCAGTACGTTTGGCTAGCAATTTTTACTTCAAACCATATTTGCTTGTTTGACGACGATAAAAATTATTTACTAGTAGATTTATTAAAGAGTCGGTAAAACAAATAGGCAGACCCTAAAATAAAATTATATTCCTAAAATTAAAACAAAAATCCTGTTTTGCAACATACATTACAAAATGGGGAGGGAGAAGGTTTTTACACCCAAATTGAATTTGAAGCAGCTGCACTCGTCTGGGTTGATAAATTGTTGTTGAACCTATTAAAGATAACGTTTTTATGTCTTAGATCGCATGATAGTAGGAATAAAGAATATGTGACACTCCATGTCGACGTCACATTTGCTGGTGAATCGGCAAGTTTAAGGCGTTACTTTGAGTTAAATTTGAATTGTGATAAACATACAAGATGTCTCAAAACAATTTTATACCGAAATTTGTTTAATAATTGCCAAAGTGCACAATTTGGGATTCATTTCTCAAAAATAATATCGTTGAAATTAAAGTTGTCGCTTTCGCGTCACTCATCTACGGCAGGTAGACTACTTGGTGGCTGTGATTTTAAGACAGGTAATTTCTTTCAAATGTGGCGAGGAAGTTGGTTTGTTAGCACAAATTATAGATTTCATGTAATCTTAAAGGAAAAATCGCAAAGTGGACTGCTTAAGACTACTTGGGGCCGACTCACCTCACCTCTACTTGAGATTAGTTTGCTAGGAAAAATTTCACGAGACTTATTTGACATGTGTGACGCTGCTGTATCCTGCTGGATGTTGCGGTTTGAGCAACAAGAAGTTATTTAACATCTCCATGCAACAATCTGTATTCAGGGTTAAAGCATGTTCCTTTTATTTTCAAAATAGTAAAGACCAATAATTCCTTGCCGCAACATTGGAGCCCATGTGGTTACTGCTACGAATAAGGTGTTTTCTGATGGTTGCGTTTCTGATTCGCTGCCCTCCAGTAATGCTGCTTATTTACGCAACCATTGAGATGAAAATGAGCTTTACCCAGAAACAAGGTATTGGTAAATGGTAATAATAAGTGGTAATAAATAAATAAATAAATAAATATCATTTTTTTTTTTTTTTTTGTATCCCGGGCTTTAATTCTCGCACCAGTTGAATTTGGTCAGAATGCAGCTTTAGCTCTTTGTACAAAATTCGGTTTATTGATAATCTATGCATATTTTTTATTTCCGAATTGAAAAGTACGGATCGTCAGGAATAGAAAGATTAACACTTTTTCTACCGTACTTGATGACCTTGGTCGCTTAAATTTTGGTTTTTCGAGTGTTGTATCAATCTATTAAAACTTTTTAGCCCATTTTCGAATGAGAGGTATGCTTGAGGTAGCATTTAACTGGCGAAAGTTTCGAATAATCCCGAATATTTCACGCACTACAGTCCGAATCAACGTTTTTGTAAAATTCTCGCACGTTCAACGCGCTCCCGAGTAACGTTCCGTAGCGACTGAATTTGTCAGAGCTAGGCTAATGGATTCCTTGCATTCACACAGTAAGCTAGCTAAATATAAATTTTCTATTGAGGCGCCCTGTATTATCTATCCGCAATTTGTATAAGCAACAATCTCTTATTTACCTGTTCAACTCCATTATAACGTTTGATTATGGGATGTCTTTCAGACAGAATTTGCAGATAATTAGCAAAAACACGAGACTAGTAATTTATCCGAACAGCGAAACAAATATGCTGGGTTTACTGAATGTAACAGTTAGCCTGATGAAAATAAAAACGAATTACATTAGTAAAAACTTATATTAGTATAAACTTAAATAAAACTTTTCGAAAAAAGCCCTGATACACCAAATTTCAGTGATCCGTAGTCGATTATGTACGTTTCATATGGCTTTTGATTAAACAAATATCTATGTGCGCTCTTTTAAATTTGTTGCATTTTATAAATTTAAAGTATCGAATTGAGCTCTTTGAGAGTGGAATTATGTTGCAAACATTTTGCACTCACCTATGTGAACTTTTGTTTTTCTTTCTTTTTATTATGTTATATGAATATGCGCGAGTGAAATCTATTCATAAAATGAAAAATTTATTTACCCGGTAGAAATTTAATTTAACCTAATGACATTGAAGCACAATACTGTGGATATAAATGACATTTAACATGAACTCTAGTGATGGCTTACAAACACTTTCGCTTTGTTTCTCTGGGTTGTTCTGATTGTTTTTTTATTAAACAATTTTGAACATACTCGCGTTCGTTGTTGTACACCCTACATTTAGTTCGGATTCAATTGATCGTAAATACATTAATTCAACTCGTGCAAATTGGTGGATATTCAATAAACCAAATAAGCAAATTTGTTTATCTCTTTCCAATTTCATTGAAATTTTTCAATAAAAGGCAAAAATACAAGGGGTAAACCGCATTTATAAGAGCTACAAGAAAGCGGCTTATTGCCAAGTTCGAACAATCAGTTTACATAACGCTTTTGACCAATCAATCCAATCATATATTTGTAAATATATAATAATATATCGAGTAAGTCACAAATTGGGTGGCAGGGAAACAAAATCTCTAATAAATTTTTTAGAAAATTCGAAAAGTAGAGCTACCTGTTCACGAAATTTCATATAAATTGTATACATTATTCGCTGATACCGTTTTTGCTATATTACTATGGAAAAATGGGGTTCTTGACAAAGCAAGGTTATGATTATGTAGTTTCTAATTCAATGTTTTATTTTCTGTTCGAATTCGAAATCGAAAGTTCATATTTTCCAAATGTCCCTGTACTCTCAATTTCAGGATTTTAATTTCTGCCATTTGACTCTAGGCAGCCGTACACTTTACGCTCTCTTTCTTCCTTTCTTATATCTTAAATGAACAATATTCAAAATTTTCTCCTGTCAGAGGATGGTTTTAGATTCAGTAATTTTTTAATGGCCGGTTCTATTTTTGACCCCTTTGCTCCGCATTTTATGCCTAATAACTTGAATTTTCTAAAATGTGTCATTATCACTCGGATATATTGACAGAGGAATCTTCATTCCCAATTTTATGAATTTAACTTCAACTGCCTATCTCGTAATAGTTATGTTTACATTAATTTTGTTGATTCCAGCAACTGTCATTTGTCTTGGCCGATGGTATTATGTGTATCCTCACTCCTTTATGTTTTATCCCCAAATTACACAAATTTTTATAAAAACCTTCTCTACCTACCTACACTGGTAGGTGAACTTACATACCCAATAAGTTAATTCGAGCTTCACCCATTTATTGTTGGCGATAGAAAGAATTTCATCCGCCTTTCTTCCTTGTTCTACCTTTCAAAAGTACGATTTTTGAGAAAGACATTGTTTTGAGCTCGAATACACCATGAGGGCAGAATATAGTATACTATAAACAATTTCGTGATTGTAGCTTCAGCCATTTGTTATGAGAAGTGACACTATTTTTGTCCAGCTTGTACTCTTATTTACACCCAATCCGTCGCACGCTTATTTGCTAAGGGGAATGAATACTCCCAATTATATAAAATATCTCCAATTATTTGCTATGGATAACAGCACCTTTTTCGCGCCACACGTTTGTCCGGAGTTTGAAATATGGTCTAGCTCTAGCCATGTTAGCGGGCGATCGTACCAGTTTTGACCCTTTTTAACTCATTTTTACCTTAAAAGCACCAATATCAAACAATATCTTATTGCCTGCGTGTTTTTGAAGCGCAATATGGACACCAATTTTCATGAAGGTAGACCCATTTGAGCTTGACAGTAGTACCAGGTTTGTTGCTTTTTATTCCGTACGCATTTGAAAAATCCCCTCTTAAAATCCTTTCTGAAACGGCAGCATGGACACCAATTTCATGATTATAGCTCTATGCGTTTGGCTGCCTGCCGATTTGTTAATTTTTATCCTATTTTTAAAGCTTTCGTTTTTAAAAAATCCTTCCTTATGCCTAATATTGAAGTGAAGCATGTACATCAATTTTCATGATTCTTCCTCTAACTATGCGAGTTTGGCGATGGTACTATATTTATCCCTTTTGTCCTGTCTTTGTACGTAAAGGTGTGGGTTTTGAAAAATACGGATAGTAGTTTTCATGATTCTAACTCGATCCGTTTAAGCTAGACGATGGTGCCAGATTTGTAGTCTGTTATCCTATTTCTATCTCTAAATACGTGAATTTCGAAAAACTCTTTCTAATCGCGTGTTTGTTCTAGAACGTGAATAGGTACACCAACTTCCACTCCATTTGGTGACTTTGGGTGATGTTGAAAGATGTGCCCATTTTTACAAAGTATTTACTCTTAAAGCTGAAATTTCGAAAAACCCCTTCTTACCGTGTTTACTCTGAAATGGCAATATTGACACCAATTTTCATGATATTAGCTCTAGCCATTTTAGTTGGGCGAAGGTACCAGATAAGTTTTACCCTGCTTTTATTCCTAATAGTACGAATTTCGCTTCTGTTCTGAAAGTGAAACATAGACACCAAAATTTTCATGGTTCTAGCTTTACCAAATTGTATGATTCTGATTCTAGCCGTTTGATTTGGGCTAAGGTAAAAGATTTGTTCATTTTTACCCTGTTTTTATTCCTAAAAGTACGAATTTTGAAAAAATTCCTTTTCATCGCGCATCTACTCTGTGCTCTAATTTTCGTGCTTCTAGCCTTATTCGTTCGGCCCGGATTATAATCTGTGAGTCAGTCAGTAACACAACAATTTTATATAAATATATGGATTTGTAACGCCCGGTCAAAACTGAAGAAAAATCGGTCAAGTATCCACGCTCATGATTTATGCTTTACATTCTTCTTAGCTTCATCTCACTCAAGGAATTGTTTTGGAATTTACCACATATCATGCGCTCAATCAACGTAATTCTGAGACAAAAAAAAAAAATGGACATCGTTGCCATAGTCCTACAGGAATCTCCCAAATGAAGAGAATTTACAAAAGAGATTTATACAAAATTTAGTTTGAGCTCTAAATGTTGAACTGAAACTGCTTGAATTTTTGACATTTGCATTACTTTATATTGCTTTCTAAAATTGAAAGAATTCATTTGTATAATCAAGTACCTCCCTTAAAAATTGTCCAATTTAGTCCCTAAATTTCTACGATCACATCATTCATTCATTCAATTGTGCTAAATTCAGTGTAATTTAGTTCGCATAAGGAGTGTAACAAACCACACGTTCCCAAACAGTCTTACAAATTACAAATTGTCTTGCATCTCTTGAATGAAACATGGAAGAACTTCTCATATTCAGTGAGCTTACAGGCATTCTATTTTTTTTTTCTTTTTTTTTTTTAATATTGCTCAATGAGACCCCGAGTTTAACCACGATCCCAAACATCACAATTTGTAAAGCTTTTACAAGACTTGTCGATTACTCGACTACTCGAAGTGTTCGTCAGACACATGAAAGTAAACGCGGTTCAAATAATGATAGGTGGCTGTATTGCTAATCGCGGGTAGTAAGTATTGCGCCACGGTCGGTCACCTATACATTTTGCAAAAATGAATGTCACCCTTACAATTGCTAAGCGGAAAGTTTCTACAAGTTATAATTTTGTGTGCATTAGTTCGATTAACTTTATAAGAAACTATGCCTTTTCTAGCATGCCGCACATATTTGCATCAACGCATAAGAACATTGGGTGAAACTATGTGAAAGTCAGTTCGTCTCACTGCAGTTTGCGTTATAGTTTGATATTAATATTATTTTTGGTAATTTTACAATCATGAGCAATAAACCAATAAAGCCTGTATCATATATCATATGTGTTTATAGCCTATAAAAATAAAATGAATACTACGCATTCAAATTTATCTATTTTCTTCCGGTCTGCAAACGACTCTTTCGGTAATATAATATTAAAATCCCTTAACCTACAAATTATCCTTGGCAATTATTTTTATTGTTTTAAACGTATGTGCATATAAATAATGTTGCAGTTTAATGAGGGCTTTGCAATCTAATCTCCCATATTATCAATTTATACATTTAATGCATGGTGACCCATAAACTGTGGTTAGACTATAAATATTCCTCAAAATTACTACCCACTGCCCAATCGCCAAACTATGTCGATAGAGTTGTTTATGGTCGATGTCGACCACCGAATACCACCTGCTTTATTGCTTATACGAATATATTGCTGCTGTGTGATATTTCATGCACTGCCACCAGCCACCACGTCGTAATGTTGACATTTATGTTGTTACCTCAAAACGGACAAAGAGTAGCAGAGCAACATCAAAAATGTAAAATACTTTTGTCAAATGTCAAATTGTACATTATTAATGCTTCATAAAATTAACAACATTTAATTGTTAACTCTGTCACTCACCACAACCGAAACGACAAATGAACTCCAGTGGGAAATCTTCCACTTTAATGTGCAATGACATTTGATAACAGGAAAACAACAACAGCGTCAAGGAAAAAAAGCGATTTTTTATTATATTTTATGTTCATATATCACAAATATTATGTACTCTACTAACACACACACACACTCCCATTCACACACAGTCTCACGTCAGAAGAAGGGTACGCATATATTGTAATATTGCACACACATTTGCATAACGACAACATGTGTCCTGTTAAGTGAAATTGTTTATGGCCCATTTGTTGTAGTTGTAGTTGATGTTGCTGTCATTATTCTTGTTGCTGGCCATAGTTTAATGTTGAATGTAAATATATTTTAGTAAAGTAAATTTACTTGCAAAATTTTAATTAAAATTAGATGAGAATAATCATAGTTGCGCCTTTCTTGTTGTAGTTGCCTTCAAAGAGGGCATATTGTGTTACTCATTTGCTTTGGGACAACAACAAATAAAACTAGCACAGCAATTTCAGTTGGGTTCACTGGCTTGAAAATTCCCTCACACTCTATCATGTTGCCGAAATTTTACTGATTTGTATTGAAATTTCTACATTAAAGCAACGATGTGAAATATTTAAGAAATTGTTCATAATAATTTACTAAAAGTGTATACAGAAAATGTTCAAAGGAAAACGACACACTCAGTGAAAATCAATTAAAAACATTTTTATTTATGTTTACAATTTTATTATTAAGGCAGCATTTGAAATTTTATTCCAGATTTTATTCGTTGTAGAGTTTTATAATCTAAACCGATGGAACGAAGATACATATCAGTTGATACGACAAAAATTTAACAATCAGAAGGAAGTGTTTAAAGTATCCAGTATCAATGATCAAATACGTTTCATGACTTTATATGTCATTTGAGCACCGCCTGTCTGTCCGGCTGGCAGACTCGGAAACTGTAGTAAAACTCCATGAAACATTTTAAACCTTGAGGGAGCCTAATGTTTTGCCAGATTTTAGCAGGAGATAGTGAATGGATTGCATTTTTCGCCGCTTCTGGAATAGTGTGGTTCACAAATATATGATTTTTTTTACCGAATTGTCATGCCTGTTCTTTTTGTTGTTGCAGATTATAAGTAAATTTTGAATTTCGAATTTAAGATAAATCGATTAGAAGGAAAAGGGTATAATTGCTATATTGCTATATATAGGAATAATTGCCATAAAAACACAATATTAAGCTTGAATTTCTATATATATTAAAGATTGTTTGCTTTCATCAGTTGGTAACATATTTCGATTTAATTCGACAAATTGTAGGAGGAATTGCTTCTCGTCTTCATTTTTTGTTAGCGGATTACCTCAATTTTATTTTCTCCTTCCTCGGTAAGACTGAAAATGTTATTCTGCTTCTTGAAAGAAAAATATTTTCATGGCATATAAGAGTTTAGTCATCCATCGCGCATAATGTATGGGTTCTGGTGATCCCAATGAATTTTCGTCGGTGGTTTGCTTAAAACAATAAACGTGGTAATCATTTCTAATTTTTTCTGCAGTGACAGCTTTTTTTATAATTTCTAGAGTGTGATCAACTAGTTTTTTAGGAACTACATTCAAATCAGCGCCTTCGTAGCTCTCTCGTGAAATGTTTTCCCAAACGTCCTTAAATCTTTTAAAAAAGGAAAATATCCGGAGAAGTTGAGGGTCCAAAGCAAAACTTAAATCCTTGAGAAAGAATTATCTCCAGCATATGATGTCTACACGCAAGCCATAGTAGGTGACGGTCGAGTATTGTTTCGAGTAGAGTACAAGCTCCTTTTTGATTACCCATATTTGAAGAAGTACTGTCGAAACTATTAAAATTAGATTTTCCACTGTAATCCCTAATTCAAAGCTTGAAGTCCCTTAAAGTTTCGTCAGTTATATCGCATTATAATATTATGTAAAATGCAAACAAAATGATAGAGTAACCATTCAATTGCGTTATATTCAGTATAATTGAGCTCTCATCAGGCATTTAATACTGCGAATGCAAACAAATTACATTGTCACACCTCTAAGGACATCATATGTACAAATTGGACGATTTTTTAAACATCTGTCCTTCTATATTTCCCAAACGGAGGACTTCGAAAAGTTATAATTTTGCTTTTGTTATTTATCTTTTCTTAAGGCTAATTTTGCATACGAATGAATTCATACTTCATTTGATAAGGCGAAAATGTTACAACCAGAAGGATGCGATTAAAGTACCAAGGATGTTTTAACCAAATGTATTCCACGACTTTGTATGTTAATTGTGTGATGTTCTTCTGCCTATTTAGTAGAAGCGATACCTGTTCTCATAGTGGGGGGTTGTAACTGGGTAATATCGACTTAATTCTTTTGACAGCTGCCACACAAAAAGACCGATTTTCTGAAATTTATATTTTTCCTTTAGCTATAAATTCTCTTTTAGGGAAAGGCTAAATTCTGTAATGGACGATGCTGAAAAAAAAACGCTAAAACGGCAACAGTTTATCCAAGACTCGAACCAAATATTATTACAACTGTTTTCGAACAGATGTATGACTTCTGTTTACCACAGACTTGTTATGTCAACAGTGACATAAACAATGATCACCTGATTTATGTCAACTCTTCTTGCATCGACAAGAAATTAAAACCTGCCCTTTTTGCTGACAATCCCAAGGAGTGAAGACGTGCTCATAATTAATCTCTTCACTTAGAGGTTAATAAATAGAATAAATAAGACATAACCACAATTGAAAGCTGCATTACGCAAGTATTTGGGATAACGAAAGCTGCAGCGTCCAGCAGCCCAGCATTTTTTTGCAGACGGGCTCGAAGCTTACCAAACATTAAAAGCCCTAACTTATCAATTAAAGCAACTTCTGGGAAATTTTGGTTGCAATTATATGTGGCGAGAATTAAGTTCAGCAACACTTAACCAAGATTTTTTCACTTCTGAGCACCTCGACAACAAAATTTGGCGGAAAAAGTCTGGAACTTCCATATACGCCTGTCCAAGATCAGTGACAAGACATCTTCAACACAACATATTGTTTAACAATTACGATTAAGAATTAACAAGAAAAAAAAAAACTTAACCTAAAAAAAATTAACCTACAATATCATGCT
>JAHXMU010026239.1:3198395-3233830 GCA_019455685.1 Philornis downsi
CCTCGTTTAATCGTAAATTTAGTTTCAATAGTTTAAATTTTTTTTTTTAACTAAAAAGGGAGTCTAAAATATTTTTTTTTCTGTATCAATTTTTTTGTTTAAAAAAGGACGAGAACCCCCCACCCGACTGAAGCTAGTACTCAATGGCTCCCGTAGTCCTCTTTTTTTTCAAATCCTTATTACACCAGCATTATATCAATGCATGTTACAATTCATCAATTTATTCTGGAAAGGCTAAGCTCATGCGATGCACCTAATCTGAAAAACCTGGGGATGCTGAAAAAGTTACAAGCCCTTCCAGCACCCCCTATTGCTACGTCAGTTAACTCCTCATTGATTGACAGCCGTTACATAAATGTTCGTTCATTGCTTTTGGCTTGTAATGATCGACAAAATTTAAGAAAGCTAACTGATTAATCATGCCGCTGGTATCTGAAATCTTCCACACAAATGACAGATTTAGTTCATATGTTCTGAGGTTCATATCTTTCAATCAGTACCATGAAATTGAATTAAATTTGTGAGGAATGATTTGTTGGATATACTTAGTTCGGAGAATAATAACACAAACTATTTCCACTCCCCAGAGACCGGTTTAATCCAAATATGTGTAGGTTCAAATCTTTCAAGTAAAAATCAACAATTCAACTTCTTTTGGTATCTTCCATACGAATACACGATTTTACCCGTACATACGAGTACTTCACACATTTTTCAAGCAGTTGCACTGAATTCCATTTGAGATATCTATAAGATGTTAAGACTAGTTATTGAGACTAAAAATTGCGTGCCCTTGCGGTACCTCCCACATAATTTGATTGATTTACCGAAATTTTGTTTTTTACCTGTAATTTCTATTTTATAAATTTCAAATTGAATTTTTGCTAACAGTTTGCTTCACAATGCATAAAAAATATCGGTCAATTAGCCACGCCTTTTCTGATAATTTACCTAATTTAACCTACGTATGATCAGGTTCATAACTTTAATTTAAATGGACTAAATTCAATACAATTTAGAGCGTATCAAGCAGCTAGTTAACCTAGTTTTGCTAGTAATAATGAATTGCAAGGTCACTCACTTTATGGTAACGAACATATAAATTAATTGATTTAGCAAAAATATGAGGTCCATCCATAATTTCTAAGCACAAGCTTGCGTAAAGTCATAATTTTTTCTTTTATTGTGGTTTAACTTAGAGTATTTTTTGATATGCACAAGCAACCCTTCTAGCAATCGGTTCATCCAACTGATAATGTATCTATACTGATCTAAAATGGAAGTGAAAGTTCTATTAGAATTTCAGTTAAAGCCTGCCGCTTGAAGCTAACGGAGAAGCGAGTTAATGGTTATAAAAGCGGGTTTTTGATATTTTTGATTAAGTTATTTTCGTTTCAAATATGTTAATGGAAATAATTTCTTAATTCCCAAATTATTATGGGAAAGGAAAATTCAGTCCCATTCGTTGATTCGTATAAGCTGGTTACATGAGTAGATTGTCATTGGAAAAAACTGAACCATTTCCGAAACTGAATACAATTTGCAGTTGTAATATTTACACAATGAGAACATCAAATTGTAGGTTGAATCTATTTTCTGATTCGGATAAAAACAACGTCAAAACAAACCCCGAATCATTACTACAAAACAGCCAAAGAATGGAAGAATATTTTGTATTCAGATGGAAAAAAATTCAGAGGGAAAGATTTTAGGTTAGGTGCAAATTCTAATGGTACTGTACAAACAGAACTCTCAAAATGGTCGCAAGTTCCTCGGTCAGTTATAAACTTGGTTCCCTGGAGTATCCAAACAAGTCTGTGTTGGAGGAAATGTGTGTTAAATGCCAGTTTGGCATTTCAATAAGTAGTCTTTTCAGTACCAACTTCAAATCTTGATGTAATGAATTAACCTGAAAGCTTAGCATATTTTTATTAAGGGCGTTAGATTTTCTTTAAATCATTTTATACCGGTTCCCGAATGAATGAAGGTACATATCATTTGATGATCACGAAAATTTGGGTTTATATGCCCCTTACATAGTAAGTGCACGATAAGAAAGGATTTTTAAAAATTCGTACTTTTAGGGCCACAAAAAAGTAAAAGTTACCAAATCTGGTACCACCACCAAAAAATAATCAAGGAATTTTGTGGCCATTCTACCCTTGAATACTTATTAGAAACGCTGCAAGAAGGGATTTTCAAAATTCATAATTTTACTGGTAAAATAAAACAAAGAGGGACAAAATTGGTACTAACTGCATTCTTAACCGAGTGGAGCGTAATGAAAATTGGTGTCCGTATTGCTCTTCCAGAGTAGCAGATGTTCGAAATTCGTGATTTTAAGGGAAGAAAAGGACTACTTTAAAGCTTAAAGATTGGGAGCGAAATAAATTTGTAACTTAGCGACATTTGTAAGTTTAGGGAATAATATTGTGATGGGATTGTACGAAAATTTTAATATTGTCTACGGCAAATGATTAGAAATATAACGACATGTGCAATCCGATTTTATTGCATAATAGGGATGAGAGTGTACCAAAAATATTATTATTTAATGGGGACGACTGAAGGTATATTGATATAAATGTGGATATCCATTCCCCTTGCAGCATAGGCGCGCGACAGGTTACCTGTAAATAAGGGTATAAATGAGACAAAGCAAAAGTACTAATGACAAAAAGTAAAAGGTCGGCTAGTTTTGGGACCGCCATTGTCCCTAACAAGGAAGACACAAAAAGGTTAGGAACATTTTTTTTTTTTTTTTTACTTTTCAACATAATTTCCTTTTAGCTCAATACATTCTTCCAGCGATATTTCATAGCTTCTATAGTCTGTCTATAGTAAGAACTGCCAAACTCCTTAAAATAGGAGACCTCACCCCTCATTGTTGGCAAATCTTTTATCACCCAGCAATTTTGTCAAGTTTGGAAACAGAAAATTGTGCGAGGGCGCTAAATCTTCTTCGCCAAATACGACCTTTGCAATAAATTAGCATAATATTCAGCGTTGTTTTTTCCATCTGAAGATAATCAATAAAAATACTTCCATGCGTATTCCAAAAAACCGACACCATGATTTTCCTGCAGATTATTTCAGTTCACTGCTTTGATTATTCCTATGTTTCAAGTGTGAAGTGGTGGACCCATGCCTTATCCGTGATTATAAATCGACACAAAAATTCGGCTTCATTGCAGTGAAACATTGCCAAACACTCTACTGAAACATCTTCAAGATGCTGAGTTTGCTCTATTGAAAGCAAGCGCGGCACCCATCTTGCTTTCTTATCTTAAAATTTTCGTCCATATACGATGTACAACATTTTTTGAAATGCCTATCATTTCAGCTAGCTCACACACCTTCAATCGACAATCATTCAATGTCATTATATGGATTTTCTTAACCGTGTCTTGCGTGACTACCTCAATTGGTTGACCACTACGATGTTCGTCTTGGCAGCTCATACGACCTCGTTTAAACTCTGCTATCCAATATTTTTGTTCGGCTTGGTTTGGGACCGCCTTCGTAATACCATGAAATTGTTTATATGTGTTTTTAAATTTTCAAAAAGGGAATGTTTCAAAATTCGTACTATTACGATTTAAGCCCATGATAAAAAAGCATTTTTCAAAACAGAACCAAACAGTTACCACAAAAATGGTCAAATGGGCTTCTCCGAATAGTTAAAAAAAAATTTTCAAAATTTTTTACTGTAAAATGTAAAACAGGGAAGAAAGTGTTCAAAAAATAGAAGAATTCCACAGAAGGTGACCGAAACGAAAAACCATTAGTTCGCTTCTTTCAAGTCGTACTCTTTGCAATTTTATAGAGATTTTGAAAATTGTTCTTTTAAGATATAAACAAGGAAAAAGCGTGCATAAATTGCACAGTCACCTACCTGTAGCTAAATGGCAGAAACTTAAGCCATGAAATTAGTATAACGCATTCTGTTATGTAACATCATGAAAATATAAACTTTACAATTCGAACAAGGAATAAATAGAATAATAATTGAACCAAACTAAATCTGAAGGTTGAGGATGAAAAAACCATAGTTAAGCAGCACATTTTTGTTGCTGCCGGTCACTCTCTAATAACAGAATTTAAAAAAATCGCACATTCAGGGAAAACCCATAGACGAGAAGGAACAAAAACTTTGCCATCATCTAAATTAAAGAGCTGTGGCAATAGAGTAGCTTCACCCCGATTAAGCCGTTGAAATCAAAATCGTGGTTATTGGCAAAGACGCTACCCTATCAGTGCTAAATGCTTTTACTTGTAATGTGGAATCATGCCTACGAAGAAGCGAGCACTTACTAGTTACAAAAAATATTTTTTAATGGCTGAAACGGGATCCATAAAATTCTCCGGCTTTTGTGCTACTTACCTTATGACTAACTAAATCATCTTCACCAAAGCTAGTAGGATATATAAAAATAATAGTACATGTGTCTTTGTGTACAAGGGTAAAGTTTTTGAATCCATATTTTTATGTGTCTATATGTAGTAGTACATGTGCGTTGTCCTTACATCTCATGTGTACATGTGCTTGTGTCCAGTTTTCTGTCATTGTAATGTATATGTATGTACGTTCACATATTCATGTATACGAATGTGCAAGTGTGTATGTTTGTCTAATTGTTTTTGTTCTTTAACAATTTCTTTCCATCAGTTGATGATGAAAAATTATTTGTAGATGTTTTTTCATTGCTTAACCAACAGAAGTAAGACTAAGAAAATATGTAATGTCTGATACTGGACAACTGCAGGAAATTTTGGTAGATATCAAATAGAATGAATAATTTATACATTTCATGAACTTTTAAGATTAAACACACAACCAGTGGACATTGCTAAAATATATATCATGAATATTTGTGTTTAATTATAGTAACAGTATAGAGGAGACGTAAATTGTAGCGGACGTAATAATTTAAAATAAATTATAGGTGTGCAAAAATTAAGCGAAATTGTGTAAATACAACTAGAACACTGTCTATAAATTTACATTTATATTGTAGGATATTTTGCTCTGGTGTGAGGGCACATCTGTGGTTCATTCAAAATTTCGACAGTAACGTTTTGATAACATTTCCAATTTCCTCGATTATCTTGTTTATGTAAATAAAAACAGTAGGCTTTTCTTACTTTACCCAGAAGCATGTAATGTCTTTGTCTGGTTTATCTGGCTATTTAATGAAATTGACAATAAAGAAAACTGCTAGAAAAATACCAGAGCAGCGTGAATGCAAATGTAATAAATTATTTTCTATTTTCATTTGAGCATTTGGAATAATTTAAGAAAACACAGCATTAGAATTTAAATTAGTAAAGTAAATTATGTCTTTGTTTAACTCTGAACTTAGAGGAGAGATTTAGAAATTTGGTTAGTATTGCAAGTTTTGAAATCCGTCAAATAGGGTGACCCTCTCTACGTCAATGTAAATTGTTCTGTTTTTATATTTACCTATATATGTAGGGGTAGACTTTCGAAGTGGTCCCAATTTAAAGCTGCTGTAGCAACTGAATGGGTAAAAACAGCACTCTTATTTTCTGACTAGTGTCAGACTGTTATGTCTATGAATGGACAAAAAGGTATCGAAAAGGAATTCAAACTGAACAGTATATTTGCTCTGTATTTAGCTGGAAAATTTCAACTAGTTATTGATAATTAGCTCCAACATTAATGTGTGAGCAAAGTCTGTATCAGATTGTGATACTGGCATCATAAAAAAATTATTACGTCCAAAAAAAGCAACCACCGCCAAAAATGATTTGAACGGTGTCCCGAATTCAACATAATCCACGATAAAACGCAGTTCAATTGGCAAAAATTGTCAATATATCTGTTCGTAGCACGGGATCATATTTAAATATGACCTACTATTGAAGCCCTACAAAATACAATAAATGCAAAGTGGTGAGCTTAAAAAATTAGTCTTTCCTGATGAAAAAATATTTACAGTTCAGCAATATGTAAACAACCAAAACGATCATGTGTGGTTAGGGTGCAAATCAGTGAAGGTTTGGGCTTCGGTATATGAAACAGGGCACTCAACACCCGTTTTCATTGAGCTGGTATTTTAAACAATGCCTTCTTTCCTTAGATACGTAAAGAATTTGGCAGAAATCAAAGCCCGTGATATCTAAAGTTTTTACAAGACAACTTCAACTCTTCACAACATTAGCCAACATATTCCCCTGATTTAAACTCAATGAATTTTTTCATATAATCCATTCTGGAGGTCAAAGTATCTACTAAATAATATGAGTCAATCAGCGCCTTAGAGATCATTCTTCTTCGAGAATGGGACAAAATATCATCAGGCTACATTAGTGCAGCGTGTAAACCCTTCCCGGACTGACTCGATGCTACTATCCACCATAAATGTTGGTGTATATTCGTATATTTGTAATAAGATTAGGTAACCTAAATAAATATGGTATATTAAATTGTAAATATCATAACTTCACAATTTTATGACACTCTAACCCTTGTGAAAGACCTTCTCACATTCAGTGATGTCACACACATTCTACTTTTAGACTCACTCAACGGGATCTACCGTTTAACGACAATTTTTAACTTGTCTGGCTTATTTTTGTATACACTAGGGTACACTTATTCACCGATCTGTTTCTAATATGGGACCATATAAATTATCTCTTCAGTGTTTTCATAATCGCCGGTCTGGGAGCTGTTAATTACCTGTCATCTGAAGTGTTATTTATTTAGTGAAAGGTTTGTAATTTATGACGAATATGTAAAAATAATTGAAACTTACTAAAAAAAAGTTGTGATTCAGTACGGCCGATTTTAGCTTTATTGCAGAGAAGTTTCAAGAAAGCGTAATTTCATGTTTTGGCGACGTCAATTGGACACCAAGATAATGCGATTTGACGCCGTCAGCTTTTTGTGGGGCTACATCAAAGACCGTGCTAACGCGGATAACATTCGTCGAGTTATCGCCGAGATACTGCCCGAAATGTGCGAAAGTGCGATCGGAAACTACCTCAAAAAATCCACCACTGCAACCAACCGGAGACGACCATTTAAGAGACATTGTATTTCATAACGACGAGGTCCAGGCATTATAATGAACTAAAAGTTTCATCGAAAGGCGTTTAATTTAAAGTTTTACTTTAAATCGGAAAGTGGATAACCCTGTATATATTCTTGACCTTCGGAAAAGTCTATGCCTATTTAACTATGGCCTTTGGCATTCCCGCTTGCCTGTAATGGTCATATCGTTTAATTTGGGGTGCTAAAAGCTGGAAAATTCTAGCGTTACAAAGTTGCAAAGAATATATTTTCCTCTTGACAAATGTGTTTTTTTCGGTCTCTATTTAAGAGTGATACTCGCAGAGTATCATTACTAAAAAAAATGAGGTAGTTCCCATACAATACGCTCACGATACGCTCACTTTTCAAACGAAGAGTTGGTGCAACATATTTTTATAATCGAAACGCCAAGATGGGAGAGTGACTTTTGTTCTTCTGCACACTCCCACTCTCAGTGGTGATATCTATGCATAATCTCATGTTTCGTTGAAGTCCAAGTGTTAGGTGATTGTTTAACAGAAATGACCATCCCTGCTCAACAAGTTTTAAGAGACCGTCATATATGTAGGTATGGCTTTAAAAGGAAAACGAATTTACACCAGACAATTGACAAAGTCGATATATTTTGCATGACCAGATGGAGTTTTAATATACCAATTTATCTGGCAATGAGTTGATATGTTGTTCTTGATGATCTAGTACGCAAGTGTTATAATTGCGGCTAATTGATCCTATACTACGACAAAATACATCTTCTAAAAAATTTTACTTGTTCAGAACTCTTCTAACATTTTTTTTTTTTTTTTGGTTTTAGATACCGGAAAAGCATTGGAAAGTTTTTTTGAAAGTTCGCATATTATGCAAGAGAATTTATTTTTACACACGTCCACTTATCTAACGGTGAGCCAGTGCATCGTTCAAGTAAATATGGACTTCAATCCGTGATGCTGGATATATAGATTCAGCCCAGCTGAACTTATGGTGCCTGTTCAGCATTGTAGATGACCTACGCCCACTTATCTCGTGGTAAGTTGATACGTCTTCCATGATCTCATGTCCCGTAGATGTCATAACTTGGCAGAATTTGTGCGATATCGATTTTCTGCTATAGAAAAAAATGCATCAAAGAAGTGGTATCAAATTTTATGCAAAAAATTTAATTAAGTACTTAAAACCACTTAAAATGTTGAAAGTGGCATACGGTGAGAGTCTCTGAGTCAAAAAGATGTTTACAAGTGGTACAACCTTTTCACAGAAGGCCGAGAAGATGTGAGTGACGACGCCGATGAAAATGTGGAAAAAGTGAAGAAAATTGTTGTGGAGAATCGTCGAATCACAATTAGAGAAGTTGCTGAGGATGTCGGCATATCGATTGGTTCATGCCATGCAATTTTTTCCGAAATTTTGAGCATGAAGCGTGTGGCAGCGAAGTTCGCTCCAAAATTGCTGAATTTTGACCAAAAACAACGTCGCATGAGCATCGCTCAGGAATTGTTGAATGACATCAACGATGATCTAGATTTGCTTAAAAGGGTCATAACTGGTGACGAATCATGGGTATATGGGGGAGAGCCAAAACCAAAAACAGCATGCCAAGTTCGATCAAATGTCAAGGGTTTGCTCACTGCCTTCTTCGATTACCATAGCGTAAATAAGGAGTGTTACATTGAAATTATGCGTCATTTGCGTGAAGCAATACGTAAAAAACAGCCGGAATTGTACAAAAAGTATTTCTGGCTTTTGTATCACGATAATGCACCTGCTCACTCATCTTTGCTTTTGAGAGATTATTTGGCAAAAACAACACCGTTATCGTGCCTCAGCCACCGTATTCAGCCAGGATTGAAAAGGAGATTAAGGAGGTAATAACCGAATCGCTGAAAGAGCATATCAGAACTGCTTCGAGGATTGGAAAAAACGCTGGCACAAGTGTATTATACCTGAGGAGAAATTGATGAATAAATTAATATTTTTTGAGAAAAATGAAAATTCATCGTATGTGTGGGAACAAATAATTTTTGTCTTGCCCACTTTTTTTATGGTGAATTGCAACATACTGGTACGGCTGAAACTTATGGCACCTACTCAAATTTTCACGTGTCCGCTTGTTTTTAATACTATTTCCAATTAATAATGTCATAGTATTCCCTCTGATTATCTGATAAATCATACGACAGGAAAAAGCATTCAAAATAAAATTTTGTTTTATGATCACTTTGATTTTGAGATATTTTCGTGATATAGTTCAAAAATATTTCAAATGGACTTGCTCGTGTACGGTAAACTAAATGATGACAGAGAAATATTGCTATTATAGGAATGTCAAATGAAATTTTTAAAATTTTCATAAATTATTTATTCCTTATTCAATTGAAAAACAATAAATTTGTATCAAGTCTGGTTGGAACTTGACTTTTTCAAATTCCTTTAATCGAAAAAAAAAAAAAAAATTAACAAAAAGTTTATGCATTGATTATTTCTTTATTGACTGATCGCTTTTGTGGTGTCCAACTTCTTTCTTCGACGACTCAAAATCGACTCACTTGAACTTATTGTTACAATTGGTTTTTTGCTAAGTCCTAATATTCTATGACAAGAGCAAATATACAAATGTTGGTCTTGAATGATAAAAACAGCTATGTATGACAAATGTGTTTTTGCCTATAACTATGTATGTATGTAAGACTTCCAGCGCATCTCCGAATGTGATGATCAGTGCAATGACGAAGCGATGATGAGTTATTGTTTTGCTTGGTGGTGATGATTGTGATGCGACGAGTGGTGATGGTGTAACAAAAAGTGAGCATGACGGCGAGTGATGTGTAGGGTGTCTGCGACAAAAAAGTTGTGCTTAAGAATATTGTATGATTTGCGGTACATCGATGGCGAGAGAAATTCGGAGACAAAAGAAAGAGAAAAAGATCCTCTTTTGACACAGTCCTGGAAATAGGAACTCCTTCCACACCTTTACGCAGCAGGATGATGTTCAAACTTCAATGGCATTTATGTCAGAACAATTCGATGACATTTTGAAAAGTATTGGAGAAAATAAAAAGAGACTTGATGTCGTTCGGAGAGAAAATAAGATGTTGAAAATGGAAGTAACCGATCATTGCACAATTTACATTGATGGTATTTAGATTTCAGAAGTTTCTAGTATAAAATACTTTGGAATTCATTTTCAAACTTATTTAAACTGGAAAATACATACTGAACAGCTAAGATCTAAATGAGCACCTGCAATACGTATCTTATGCAAACTAAAACACAAGTTTGATGAAAGAACAAAGCTTTTAGTATATAAATCGCTCGTATAAAGTCATAGTATTTATTTCCCTGTTATATGTGGATATAAAAGAAATTCTGATTTGAAATCGTTGCAGAATTTGTAGAGCAAATCTTTTAAAAGCGTTTTTAATCTTCCCACTATGTTCTCCACTTTAATATTGTACAGAGATTTTGCACAAAATATTTTACCAATCTATGGCTTGTATGAAATGCAGCTGCTTCTTTATGTGTTATGTTCAAAGTTATACATGGTACTGCATACTACACAATCACTTTTCAATGAAATCAGCATAATTTCAAAAGTGTACTAATCTAAGTGTTATCAGATTGGTGGTTTAGAAACCAACAAATACCGACAAATGTCATAGGTTATAAAAAAACTCAGAAATCGTTTCAATATTTAAAAATAAATTAGAAGAGTACCTTCTGCAAAATATAGAAATGTTTCTTTCGCAGCTATATGTATGTCATGTTAATATTTAAATGAAATACTCTATAATACAACAGATCATTGTGAAATACAACCGATCATTTGCTGCCGATTAGCAGTTAAAAGACGGAAGACGGTTATATCAATTTGAGGTTTATTGAATAACTAGCTGATATCTAAAATACAAAACTTATTTAAAGCAAAAATGTTTTGTTCATATTTGTTTATGTTACATTTGTCATTTAAGTTTATTTCCTCTTGCTTTCGCTTGGGTTTGGTTTTTTATATTGTTTGGTGTGTTCTGGTTACAATGATTCATACTGTGTTTACATTTCAGTTTCTGATGATGTGCTCTGGTTTCAATGTTTTTCTTATTGATCATATTTCCAGAATTCTATTGGCAAATCTAAAATATGCTTATAGATTTGTCAGCGATTTTATTATCTACAGTGGGTTCTGTAACTGTTTCATTGCCTACAGTGATTTCTGTAACTATTAGCCTCAATAATGCCCTAGGGGCACTGGGGCATACATCTACTGGACTATACATTTATTTAATCATTATTTGGTAAAGCTAATGAAATTACTGATTTAAATTTGAAATTTTTCTGCCGATATGAATTCATAATTGTAAATGTTTTGTATTTCTATTAATTATTGTCATATATTGTAATAAAAAAAAAGCAAAACAAAGTAGAAAAAAGGCTACTTTAAATTGGCATAAAAAATAATCGATTTATATTTTAAAACCCCTTAGAGAGCTTTAATATACTGCAACTTATTTTGATGCAACTGATGACGCAGAATTTTTTTTACTCAGTGTTATAAGAACAACATTCCCTCAATATATCAATGCTTATCTGTTAGAATATTAATTAACGCCTCCGAATTAGTTTGCTTTTCTTGAAAAGTATCCGTCTCCTAGCAGTTTCACCCCAAAGCAAACAAACATTTTAAACTACATTACTGTAGATTGCCTCATTCGCTTAAGGCATTTCGGATTATATCAGTCAATCAAACAGCCAATCACTAACGGATATTAAATTTTTACTCCAAAGAAAGTCAGATCTCTGTCAAATATATTGCCGGTAGAATTTAGTTATTCTCATCGTATACATATGTATGAGCGTTTTTTATATTAAAAAACTTTTTAAATTTTGTTCTTTTATACCAAAAAGTTTAAATCAAAGCAGTGTTGCTGGTGTTTCCTCTTATCTTGAAATAAAATATGTGTAAATTGTTTTATTGCTGTTTGTAATTTTGCTGTTGCTGCTACACTGCTGTAGTTGTTATTGTGAGTGTTGCTGCTGTTTATTCTTAGTTTTCTTCTTAAACCATAAGACTAATTTGTTGCAGTAATAAATCTGCAATGCAATGACAATACATCTAAACATGCAAATGCTAGTAATGCTAAGGGCCTGATGCAAAGTTGAAGTTTAGTTCATATCCCATTGTTGGCAAGTATAAAATGACTTTAATGACAATGTTTGCTTACTTGGCTATTGGCCCTCACAGCGTAATAAGCTCCCGGGCACGAGCACATAGCCATAGTGTGCACAATCCAGTGAAACATGGTTAGCAAACCACATGTCAGAGACTTCATTTAAGTTGCAACCGCAGCAACAACACCCAACAGCCAAACAACGAACAAGGAGAGGGGGCTAAAGGAGAAGTCATCGGCAACAATTACAATGATAGAAACAACAGCAAAATAATAAAAGTAAGGCAAGAAATTTCAAAAGAATCAAGCGACAGACAATCAATGCACAATGGGATTGTTGGGGTTGGTTTCATGTGGATTTAAATGGTCACTAAAACAAATCAAATTGCTCTGATTAGGTAGATACAAATGATTAAATGTGTGACTGTTTGCAAATTGCGCAATCCAAATGAATCGCAATGGAAACGTTAAAAAAAAACTAAAGTTTGGGACCATAATATATCTCATTACCTTTAAAGGCTCTGATGTACGTCTGTTTGTCGATTTTGCTGATAAATACTTATTATTGTATCCTTGGCCCAATTTAATATCTCGCCAAATTATATCACTGTGTGAGCACTACTTTTTGTGGTTCTGCAGGAAATAATCCGTTCAAACACATGAAGTGAAAATCATACCGTAATCATAAGTATAACCTTTGCAATCCGTTACCGTAATCTATACAGCAAATTTGGAAACAACCGATATCTGAACAACAAATTTGCTAACAACCGATAACCGAAAACAATTAAAATAAAATCTTAGCAAATCTTTAATTTTTTTCTTTAATTTGACTTAAATTAGTTTAACTGTGTAGAATATAGAAACCTATGGAAGAGCTTTTCATATTCAATGAGATTACATGAATTCTATTTTTAAACTCATTTGACGAAACTTACAGTTTAATGATGAGTTCAAATGTCAATATGCAAAGTTTTTACAGAGAAGTTTTTACTTGACTTGCAATGTATGTGTTCAAGTCGATTAAACGATGTTAATATATCTGTTCAATATAAAATTTCTTAAAGCATGGCACAGCCTAATATTTTCTCGGCCGGTTATTGAATAAATTGGCTATGTAGGCCCACCCTTTTCGGTACTTCCCATTCAAAATGACCGATTTTTCAAAATCCAACTTCAATTCAATTTATTGTCTCTATAATTATTGGCGAAATCTTCAAAATTCGATCGGTTAGTCTGCCTCTTCCGGTACCTTCTAAACAAATTGACCGATTTAACCCAAATACTTGTATGTTTATATCTTCTACCCGATTGCATCCACTTTGTTATATGTTAAGGATTTATTTATCATACAATTTGATACATTTTCTAATTTTTAATATTTTGCTTATAACTCATAACTTTGAAACTTCAGAAAACTAAATGTTTGTTCCTTGTATTGCATTGTAGCATCTGGCAAAACTTAAGGAAAGTCGGCCAAGTAACTGCACTCTTTCTGACACCTCTCATGCAAACGACTAATTTAAGCCATTTATGCTTAGTCTAGTTTTAGTTTTAAGCAGTTGCATTGAATGCTGTCAACTTCGGCACACATCGTGCGTGTGACAACATTAGTTCTGAGAAGGAAAATGGACTGCAATATCATGCCCCTTTGGGTACGTGCTATAAAAATTAATCAACTTAGCGGAATTTAACTTTCAACCTATAAACTTTAATTCGTAGACTGTAGTAGCTCAAGTTTTTGTCAAAAACATTTAATTGTAATGCTTCGTAAAATGTGAAAAGTCGAAAAAGCCGTAATCGCTACTTCTGTCACCGTCCATGCAAAGGCGTGAAAATACATTTGATAAAATGTTTTAACCATTAAAACACGTTGGTTTATCGATTATTTTTCCATAATAAATTTGCCACGTCTCTACTTCATGACAAACAAAGTAGTATACCATTCCGACGGACACCCTGTATGAAATGTCAAGACTAATGTTTACCAAAATGGCGGCTGAACAAAGTAGTATACTTTCCCGACGGACACCCTGTATAAATATTTATTGATTTTGAGAAAACTTAATAGATTTAAAAAAAAAAAAACATAAACTATTAGTGAGAAAATTCGCATTGCTATTTTACAAATTCATTTGTATTTCATGAATTAGATATGGAAGAGCTTTCCATATTCAGTAAGCTTACACGCATTTTATTTTTAGACTCACTCGACGGGACCTTAAGTTTAACAAAAGTTCTGAATGTCACAGTTTGATAAACTTTCACTAGACTTGTTGATTACTCGACTACTTGAAGTGTTTGTTAGACATATCGAAGTGACAGCCGCTTAAATAATGAAAGGTGGCTGCAAGTGGGATTCGAACCTGGGGCCATGCGAATGACGATCAGGCGGCATGGTTAACCATGTCTTAGAATATGTTGATTAAATCAGTAATTTGGGTGGAAAGTAACAGAAGGAGCGTGGTTATCCAATCGATCCTTTTCTTTCTTACCAAATGTTATAGATAAAAACAATGGGCAAAATTTAAGTTGGTGAAGCCTACAAATTCAGACAATTTATATTAGAGGTTCAAAAATAGGAGAGCTGTGTGATAAGTTATTAAATAGAAGCAGCATAAAGATTTGCTCAACGGATTTAAAAAGGCCACTCAATCCATTTCTTCAAAACTATTTTAGCATATTAAGTGATATAAAATGTAGTATAAAGAAGTCTAATCTTTTCAGTAGGTGGTTTTAGTAATCTGTATTTCGCGCTGTATTTTCGCGACGGGTTGTGCTGGAAACCGTTAGATGGATGAGGTTTCATATTCTAAATAACATGACACCTGCAAACAGAAAATGTGCTATATTTTCGAAATTTTTTCCAATAAGGCGAAAAGGCAAGCCAAGCAGCTAAAAATACGAACAGTGTTTATGATCCTGATACTGCAACAGCCAATCATTCACAATTTCAGTTTCATCTATTCCGTTCCTGTAATTTTGATATTGAAGATGCACAATGCTGTAGAAGGCCAAATGTCGATAAAATAACGGATAAGCGCGTGTAAGCGCTGTCTCAATTGTTCGGGATCTAAACAGTGCACAAAAAAAAAATCAAAATCCGATGGAGGGAATTTCAATCTTTTAATCACTGCTAAAATACTGATGATGGCTAGTGATGAAAAGTAGAAAAGTTACGACGTGAAGTCAAACTAAAGGATGGTGCATAAGCAACGTTAGCGGCGACTATATTGAATGCGTTCTTGTGCATCACTTGGTTTTAACTCGTGAACCAAATGCATCTTATGGGGATGTAACATATGTAAAATTCTTTGTAAAGATCTGCTGAGAACGTCGCCTGGTGGAAATTTCTGGTTTTTTCCTCAATACTTGATTGCACTCGAGCACTTAATTTCTAAGCGAGAGAAAATTATAAGAAATTTCAATAAGTTATATTGAGAATTAGTTAATTTTGGCTACTTCATTTCAAACTGCACGAGGTCTTTCAGCACGTCGAAGATCACAGACAGCCCCTTGTTGCCCAAAACGGTGAACCAATCGGTAAATTGTTGGAGCGCTGGGAGCATTTCAAACATGAAAGAAATTTCGATATGATCTGAATAATCCTATGCTGACTTTCAAAGTAAAATTGAACAACTTTGGTTCTTTGTTCTGTGCTGAGCCTTTCCATCATAAATTTCCCAAGTATTATTTAATTAATTCTGTAGAGACGAAAACAAAAGACTTAAGCAACAAATGTATTCACGGTGGCCAAGTCAGGATTGACGATTAAGAGGGATTGACGATTAAGAGAGATTTGCTGATGTATTAGATAGGATAGGAAGGTAATCATCTTTTATGAACTGCTCCGCTACAATGGCCACACTCTTAATTTGAATCTGCGTACTGTTGACAATTAATCCATCTAAACAAAGCAATCGACTATCTGAATAGCGATAACATGAGGCCACACACATCGATAGAGATTCACTTAAAGCTCTGGGTGCTTGCTTAGGATATTCTTACGCATCAACCTTATAGTTAGTAACTAATACTAAGTGATTACCAGCTGTCTTTTTCAATGGCATATGATTTTACGGGTGAATTTTTTGCTAATAGGGGCGAGGATCATTTGTGTGACAGTTTTCAATAACAGTACTGCAGTATCATCCACTTTCGTTGTTAGTAATAAGTTTCTAAAAAGCATGTTGTCTGCCAAATTTGTAGTTGAAATACTCGTTAATCAATTTAAAGTAATTTCCCCCGGCAGCTTTCGCACTGAAAATTTAAATGCATATATAATTCAGCTATTTCACACTTTTATTAAAAATCTCTGGGGAATCTAAATAATTGTTTTAAAATAAAATAAATTACAAACTTTACGATACATATTAAGAGGCGCATCGCTGTATTTATTCAGATAGCTCATTTTAATCTTATGAATTTACCGGTATTAATATAAACCTCAATAAAGTAAACCTTCGATTATAGCTCACGTTCTACATTACCATTTACAAACTATGTACCGCTTCAGTTCCATTCCCAATGTGCACACCACAAACCCAGTTTTTAAATTTGTAATGAAGTTTATCTCCAAAGAAACAGTGAATTTGCATATCCTACTCTCTGCCAGAGGAATTGGCCCTTTGTTGACCACCCCATCATCCGCTTTGGAGCCGAAACTATGCGTAAAGGATTTTCAGTGAACAATTTGGATACTTTTAAGCTATGTGCGGTGCTCGCAACATTTCGTATCTTTTGGGTAATAATTTAAATATTGCTCTTGGTACAAACACACAAGGAGCCGCCTGAGAAATCCTTTGAGTGCGAGTGTGTACGAGTACACTTTCGAAGATGAAGGTTCTGAGCAAACTTATTTTCTTCAAGGAATTAATATACAATGCACACATACGTTTGTACTTTTGCATCTACGGATATGAAAGGCATACATATAAACAATCGAAATTCAACACAAAACTTGGTTATAAATCATTGTTTACGTAAGTTTTAAACATAATACAAATTTCTTAAGTTTGGCCTAAAGAGAAATTTACAAGCGTCCACAACCAAACAATATACGAGGATCGCTTTAAAGTTACTGGCATGTGTATGGAAATATGTATATGGGTAGTATTTTAATTTTGTTTTGGTGTGCATGAAAGTTGCTATTAACTAACAATTGATAGTGAATATAACAATTTAGATTTATATTTATCTATCTGGTGATTTCAAAACCGCCGGCAAATCTGATGTGTTAAGATTTGCCATTTACGAATATGGATCTTTTAACCGAAGAACACGTAAAAATAGTTGAAACTTACTACAGAAGTAATGATTCAAACGTGAGCACTTTTCGCGCATTACGTGGTGATTATGGTCGTCATAATCGACCCACTGTGCAAGGAATTGTCAATATTATAAAGGAATTTGTCTCTTACAGTTGCGGTCAGGCCTGTGCGTTATCGTAATGTACGCACTGCCGAAAATATCGCTTCCGTTATTGAAAGTGTGGCGTATAATCCGAATTTCAATTCAGCGCTCTATAACCGTATGATAACCGGCTGTTTCAGCATGCAATTAAAGATTATAAACTGGACAATATGTGGTATTTTATCTACGATATGTGACAACATCTGCTGTCGTCTTACTCGCAATAAGCTAGTACAGTTTAAAGTTAAAACGTCAAGAAGGTAAGCGACATTTAATTCCACACGAATACATAAATTCTTCGAGTAGAATATTCAAAAAAAGCGACTTTTTATTACAAGTATTCTTATTAAAAGTAAGGGAAACTATTACAGAAATTTTAGTTAGGTGAACTGACTTATGCATAAATTCGCCAGACATCCTTTCTTTTGGGAGCAAAAATGTGCAGAGTGCCAGGGGGGGTATGGTGAATTGGTAGATTCTTATCAACCAATTTGCGGAATGAACTGATGCAAAATAAAAGAAGCAAAATTATAACTTACTGAAATTTCTTATACCTATAATTTTCTCTCGCTTAGAAATTGTAAAGAAATTATTGATTTTTTTGTATTTGCGTCAAACTAAGGCAATGTAGTCCGTTCTGCTCACAGAACTGATGCTTGCTAAATAATGTTGTATTTAGTCCTATAAAATAAAAAAACAAAGGTATGAATCTAGCAATGTAGAGGTTAAATTAGGTTAATTTGTGCGTGAGTGGCTATCTGGCCGATTTTTTCTATATTTTAGCAAAAATTATAATGAAACTCAACTGACATAATGGTAACTTTCAAAATTTATGAATTAGAGCTTACAGAGGAAAATTAAATTTTGATATATCGTGCAAATTTGTAAAGGAGATATCAGGATGGCTGTGACTCTGTCATACATTTCTGTTCACTGAACTAGGATTATCAAACTCCATGATGTGCGTCAAATTTTACCATTTTTATTGCAACTGCTTGAAAGATATGAAGCTAAATGGTTTAAATCGGTCATATGTACTCGTATGGGAAGCGAGATTACTTGGCCGATTTTTTCTTAATTTCTGTCGAACTTTATAAATCATTATAATGGGGAAAAAATTCAGTTTGCATCACTCTGGCCACTAGAAATGACAGGAGAAAATCTGATTTTCTGAAAATAGACCAGTCTGGCCAGTCGTGACGATATGTTAAAATCGTTTCATTGTTTTCAGACACTGCCTATTTAATCAAACTTAGACGAATTAAGGAAAAATATGCAAGAAATCAGAAAGAGCATGGTTAATGTAAAGTAATGGTACGGACAAAAATTACGGTTGCAAACTAAAAGTTACAGAATAAAATTATATTTTGGAAAATCGGTCAATTTGTGTGGGGCATACCGGAAGTAGCTGAGCTGAAGGAGACGGACATCGTTCAATCGATTTAAAATTTAATGAAACTCATTTTGTCCAAAGATATTTAGCATTTTAAACACTTCATTCTGAATATTACATTTTTACCATATCAAATTATATACACTCGTATACCTTCATTCTTTTAGGTATAAAAGTTAGGTGCTGTAAGATCAGAAGATCTGGTCGCCAACTGATTGTAGACTAGTTTAGAATTAGTTTATTTGGGAATTTTCATGGCAATTCTGACGGAACAGTACCGGCTGTGTAATAAATTGCACCATTTTGTTGAAACCGGACAAAAAGTTAAAAGAGAATCGTTTTTGGCATAGTTCTGACAGTAAAAACTCTTACAACACCTCTAAGTAACATCTAGGTAGTAACGTTCATTAGCCACCCTATATATATGTATGTAAAATTATAGTTTTTCTATGGTTTCCGAAAATATCGCAAAAACAAATGGTACAAATAATAAATTGCGGTAAAATTTGATTTGCGCAATATTTTCATTTCAAGAATTTTTTTTTTAATTCAGCAAACATTAACAGTTATTTTTTATAAGTTATCAAAATGTTGTTTCTATTTGGGAATAAATATTTTTATCCCGTGATTTATTTCAAAAATAGGCGTTCAAGCTACCGGAAAAGGAAAAACTTTTCACTTTTTTGTTTTCTTCTTCTTTAAGCTTTGCTGAATGCTGACTTTTTCCTTATAAGAAGTAGATGTTTCACAAAAAAGAAATAAGTTTTTAATATGTTTTTGATTATTTGGTTATTCTTAGTAAAGTTTTGACCGAAAATGTTTTTACTAAGAAACTGAAAAACAATTTTGTTCAAAATTCACACCATCCTCAGGACGTTCATCATGAATGATTTTTTAATTTCTCTGCAAAATGGTATTATTTGATACAGGCTTTCTTGGCGTCCAGAAAACATGAATTTATACGTAAATTCAGAGTTCACATATTTGTACGACTATATTTGATATGCCATCCTTGAATCACTGCACACCATAATCTCAAAACTTCTAACTTCTGTCCTCGTGCATTGCACTGAGCAAACGAAATGCCGGTAAAACAACAAAAACAAAACAAAAACAACAAACAAAACTTTAATTCCAATACACATCATATGTATGTATGTCGGAGTATGCAATACATAGTTTGCATGTGTTTCTTTCCGCATACATGTGTTGCTGTTATGGGTGTGTAAATATAATGCTGGAGTTTTACGAATTGTTAACAAAGATTTAAAACTAATTTCGGTCAATGTTCTGTACCAGAAAGTTATACAGAAAAAGATCCTTGTTTGGCTTAGCTTGTGATTGTGACACTCGCACACACACACACACACATATATATATACAAGTATGTGTACATTCGCAGCGAAACCTACTTGAAAACTTTCTCATATGTGTACAAATATATCTGCATATTCATGGTTTGTATTAGCTTTTTGTTTGTGCGTCTATGTAGAAATTAAAGTTTTAATTGCAGTTTAATTTCCGTAGGAGAATTTTGAAACAGGTCAAATGTTAAGCACAATTTCGGAAACACACACTCAACATTGAGCGGGTATTGTTGATGCGTGTTTGTGAGTATGTGCCACTTTGTGGCATGCAACATGTGAATAGCAAAAATCCGAAACTCTCAAATGTTATTTATATTTAATAAGATAAATACAAAGGAGACGCAGATACATGTTCTAGGGGTGACACAAATAAACAACGGTAGTTGCAACATCATATATCAAATAGCATAAACAAATTTGAAGTTTACTGCGGGAAACAGTAAATCTGAAGTCGACAGTTGTACTTTTTGGTTACACAGAACATGCTGGATAATTAAGCGATGTCGTTATGGTGCTTGCCATGATGACTTAAATTGCTAACAACATATTTGTGGCAATGTTTTGATAGCATAATATGATGTGTAAAGTGCTGGTATTACTATTTAAAGCAGATATAAATATATTTAGCAAATTGTTAGCATGATGAAATTTACACTTTATGTGTTGGTATTTGTAATAAAATTTATTTATAATTTTAAATTTGCAGCTAAAATCTATGAGCGGTTCCAAAACTAGTCGACTTGACGTATAGATGGTGCAAGTAGTTTAAAAAAATTATCTTGGTGAAAAAGGCGATCTGTGTGAATTTGTAAACATGGAAAAAATTGGTCACCGTTGTGTAATTCAATATTTTCATTTGAAAGGTCTCAGTCCAACCAATATTAAAGCCAAGTTAGATTTTTAGGGGGTAATAATTAAGAAAACACATCCGCTCTGTTTCGCAACTCACAAAAGACTCCTCTATTTCTAATGTATCATAAAGCTTGTCATATTACATGGTTGGTTTTAAAGTGCCGAATCAGTGTTACACTAATAAGAGATTTAAATAGATCGCATATAGTGTTACATTATCATTGGATTAAATATGTAATTATCATAAGTCTTATAAGTTACATATATCTTAAACTAGGACTATAGGTACATGCTATATATTATGGGTATCTTAAGCTAGTATAATACAAAATATTACAAACGTCTATTACAGATTCTACTCTGGGTAAGTCTGTTTCTTCGTTTAGGACTCTAAAATATTGAGTAACAGAGTTTAAATGAGGCAGTACGAGATGTCAAAACGAACACCGTATTGGTTGACTAATTAAGGTGTTCACGCCAGACACGATTAAGAAAATCCACAAAATGGTATTGGGTGGTCGTCGACGGAAAGTGCGTAAGCTAGCTGAAATTATTATCTTTTCAAAAAGTGCTATACATTGTATTTTGAGCGAAGATTTGAAGTTGAGAAAGCTGTGCGCAAGATGGGTGCCGCGCTTGCTTTCAGCAAAAAAAGTGTCTTGCGGATGTTTCAGTAGAGTATTTGGCGATGTTTCTTCGCAATAAAACCGAATTTTTGCATCGATTTATAATCGTGGGTGAGACATGGGTCCACTACTCTATACCAGAGGCAAAGGAACAGTCAAAGCAGTGAACTGGTATGGGAACATCGTGTCCAAATAAGGCAAAAACAGTTCCATCTGCAGGCAAAGTCATGGCCTTTGGTTTTTTATTTTTTTTTTTTTTGGGGGGTTGGGATACGCACAGGATTATTTTTATTGATTATCTTTAGAAAAGAAAAGCATCGAATATTAACATTGAATATAATGCTAATTTACTGCAGCATTTAGGTGATGAAATTATGGAAAAATACAGCTTTTGGCGAAAAAAATGTCGTTTCATCAAGACAATGCTCTAGTTCATACATACATCCACTATTGTGATGTCTAAAATCAATGAATTAAAATTCGAAATGCTTCCTCACGCAACTTATTCCCCAAACTTAGCTATCTCTATTTCCAAACTTGAAAAAATGGCTCGATGGCAAAAGATATGCAACAACAATGAAGAGGTGGATTTTGCAATTGATGGCTCTTTTAAGGAGTTTGACAGTTCTTACTATTTACTACTAGCTATTTACTAGCTATTGAATATCGCTGTAAAAAGTGTGTCGGGCTAAAAGCAGATTATGTGAGAGAAGAAATGAAAAAATAAATGTTCCCAACTTTTTTGTGGCTTCTTAGTTAAGGCGGCTAAGTTTTTCGTCAAAAAATTTCAAAAATTCTGGTGACATGTCCTCCGAAATTGAGATTTTGTAGTCTTTTTGTGTCATCCTGCGTGATGGAATTAAAGTAATGCAAATATCAAATACTGATATATCCCATTTACAATCCTCGGTTGCTACCTGCAAAATATTAGACTGTGCTAAGTTTTAGAAAGCCATGAATGAATCAAGTTAAAATTAGAACTGCATTGCATGGTCGTTGATTGGAATGTAAGTGCGTTACGTCCTGTGTTAACAAAAATAGCCATCATAGTGTATTTATCAACTATCATAGTGTCATTTTTTTTCTATCTCTACGGTTCTATCAAGTGCGATATATGAAATCCTGATGCCTATTCTGATTGGACCTTATGTGTGGTTTCTACTATGGTGAAACCACAGCTGAATACAGTAAATCCTGGCGAAAAGCTAAGAAGACTTATGACATCTTCTCGCCCAGTATAAAGCTATATAAAGCTGTGGCCGAACTTGGTACTTCTGATAAGTTTATAAGCCCCTGCAGGATAACAATATGACAATGACCAATTCGAAGTCTTCACTAAAGATAGGCGAAAATCATTGTGGCTTGTATGTGAATATAATTATGATACAGTATTTGTATGTGCTCAACTGTTTTAACTTGAAAACATTTTAAAATTAAGATTTTATGCTTTAAATACAATAGTGTTGGGACATGCTTCAATTTTTGTCTACTATTCCTGAAGAAACCGATGGGCCATAATAGCAGATTATCCATTATTCTGTTTCAGTAAAGTGAAATATAATGGGCATAAAGCTATGATTTCGATGAAACTTTTATGATTTCAGTGTTAATTATGTTGAGGTAGTTTTCGATCACTTTTTAGCACATTTCGGGCGGTATTTCGGCGATAACTTGACGAATGTTGATTTTCAAATGTTCTAACGTTTAGGGATTATTCGCGCAAACGCGATCATTGACGAAGCCCCACAAAAAAGTCTAGAGGCGTCAAATCCCATGATCTTGGTGGCCAATTGACGTCTCCAAAATGAAAATTAAACTTTTCATGCAATAAAGCCAAGATCGATGGTGTTGTGTGGCTCGTGGCACCATCTTGCTGAATGCGCTCTGAATTGACGCTAATGGTTCCTCCAGCGTGATTTTTGAAAAAACACGTCATAATGACACCTTCAGACCGTAAAGCGCACCAAGCAGTCACTTTTTCCGGATGTAACGGCTATACCACAATCACTTCTGAGTTCTTCGATCCCCATATGCGACAACTTTGCTTGTTGAAGTAACCACCAAGTGAGAAATGAACTTCATCGCTGAAGTAAATTTTGTTCGATTTGCATTGAAAGCCTGTTATTGTAGCACGCAATCAGCATATCCACGGCGTTGTGAATGGTTAACCGGCTTTAATTGTTGCGTGAGTTGGACCCTGTATGGATGGAGATGCAAATCCAAATGCAAAATATGTCACATTGAGTCGGTAGATAGGCTCATTTGGCAAGAAGGCGGTGAAATCAACAAATAAATCGGATTATCCATCACACTTTTACTAACAGAAGCGTTATTTTCGACAGTACGTACACTGCGATGATGCACAGTCCGGACCGCATCTGTAACGCTTCCAGTCTCTTCAAGTTTCCTTATAATATTGCCAATTCCTCGCACTGTAGGTCGATTATGACGATCCATATTCGTAAATGGTAAACCTTTCACTAAATAAATAACACTTCAAATGATAGGTATTTGATAGCTGACAGCCTTGCCGGCGGTTTTGAAACCACAAAATGAATGGCCCTTCACCTGTTTTATTTTGCCCACTATAAAACCGGCAAGAATAAACATTTCATATGTCAAAACAAAATGTTTCAAGCCTTCAAAATATTGTTAAGATTTTTGGTTTCAACAGGAATATAGTGATGAATTGGTGTCATTTTTCTGCGGTGCTCAGGGCAGATTTGAAATTGTTAAAATTTCACTATGCTACACATGTTGCCAATTTAAGTGAAGTTTGTCTTCTTATGTGCATGTAAAACTAGCTTCAAATCAGCAACAGCGTGAGCACCGACGCAAGCATGCATTGACTTCATCAATGCAATGCAAGGGCAAAGACGGATTAGCTTAGTCCCTTTGTTGATTTCAAACAAAACAACAACAACAACAACCCAACAACAGTAATTAGCAAATAGATATCATGTGAGATCAATAATATTATTAGGAGTTAGATCAATTATTTCAGATGATCTTAGTAATGATGTAACAGACTCCACTTTAATCAATCCTATTAAAATTCCGTACAGATCGTATAAGCATTCAACAAATAAACAAATAACCTTCCGACCCAAAATATTGCACTGTCTGTCTGTAAAAATCAGTAAAACTTATACACCTTGAAAAAAATTAAAAATTCTAAAGAAAAAAAAAAGCGGCAAACACATCATAAGTATGCAGACGGGCGAAGGTTATGTACAGGAACAATAAGGTATGGCAAAGCGAAATCCTTGCGCATAATTGTCACCAGATTAGCAGGTGTGTAAAAATGACGTCTTTCTATACATAATATATGGACTTATCTTTACTAGTGAAAAATTGCATTTATGTGAATTTTTTTGAATAACCTGTAAATTGGTGTTGAACGTTCCCCATGTTTTATTCTTTATTCCTTTTAATTAAGGCACAAATAAATATAAATAAAAATAATTAAAACCAGTGCAAAAATTCAAGTTAAAAAACTGACTTGCTTTGGTGCAAAAGTGTATTGGAAGTTAAAAGCAGCGTAGAATATCGCTTTTATTTACGGCTACTCTTAACAAACGTACAATAAAGAAACAAATTTATAACTTACTGAAATCTTTCCCTAGAACTTACAGGAGAACTACTGTCTTTTGGTAAATTGCTTAGCAAGCTGTCTTGTTTAGCAGGATGATTGAACCAAAAGCCAGATTATTTACTTAGCAAAAGCCATATTCTTTACTCAGCACAATTTGAAGAAAAAATATAAAATTATTCAAGCGTACACCCTAGTATACGAGGTGTGTTCAAAAAATAAGGGAAATTTTCAAATTTCGCGGGCTATTTTTTGTTTTTTGTTTTTTTTTTGTTTTTTGTTGGTACACTCGTCTCGAAGATATGTTGACGGTTTTATCAGTATGGCATGTTTAGTTTGTTTGTGAGAGGCATAAATAAGACAAGTGTTTTGCGTGTTCGGCGATTTTCTGCTATCGAAAAAATGGATCAAAGAAATTGCATGAAATTTTGTGTAAAAAATGGAATTAAGTGCTCAAGAACACTTGAAATGTTGACAGCGTCTCTGAGTCAGAAAAAATGTTTACAAGTACAAGCTTTTCACAGAGGGCCGAGAAGATGTGAATGACGACGCCCCCTCTGGACGCCCCAGCACATCAACAACCGATGAAAATGTCGAGAAAGTGAGGAAAATTGTTATGGAGAATCGTCGAATGACAATTAGAGAAGTTGCATATCGATTGGCTCATGCTATGCAATCTTTTCGGAAATTTTTGGCATGAAGCGTGTGGCAGCGAAGTTCGTTCCAAAATTGCTGAATTTTGACCAAAAACAACGTCGCATGAGCATCGCTCAGGAATTATTGAATGACGTCAACGATGATCCTAATTTGTTGACGAATTATGGGTATATGGTCATGACATCGAAAACGAAGCCCAATCGCACCAATGGAAGAGTCCAATAGACCCAAGACGAAAAAAAGCAAGCCAAGTTCGATCAAATGTCAAGGTTTTGCTTACTCTTTTCTTCGGTTACCATGGCGTAGTGCATCAGGAGTTATTACCACAAGGTCGTACTGAAAATAAAGAGTATTACCTTGAAGTTATGCACTGTTTGCGTGAACCAATACGAAAAAACCACCCAGAATTGTGGAAAAAAATTCATGGCTTTTGCATCTTGATAATGCACCTGCTCACTCATCTTTGCTTTTGAGAGATTATTTGCCAGAAAAAAGCAACACCGTCATCATGAACAATTATTCACCAGATTTGGCCCCCTGCGACGTTTACCTGTTCCCAAGATTGAAGAGACCTATGAAAGGATGGCGTTTTCCGACGCCGGAAATTTGAAAATTTACCTTATTTCTTGAACACATTATGTATCAATTGCAATAATTGTTCAAACTTACCGATCCTCACAGGGTAGGCTCCAATTAATTTATAACGTGACATGCAATCTTTCATACGCAAAACGAAATTTTGCTATACGTCTGATAGTTTTTGTATTGAATTTGCTGGGATTTCATGAAAAGTATGAACATAAAAATATGTTAGTTAGATCATGTAATTTGTGTAAGAGGTACGAGAAGCGGCATGAGTTCCTGGTCAATTTCTTTCACACGTTATTGTAAATCAACACAAATAACACAAATCGAGTTTACCTGTTAGTTAGAAATTAAAGAAGTAAGATTTCGGAAAATCGTACCCTGACATAACTAATATTAGTGTAAAAAAATAAAATGGATGAACCTAAGAACAGATGGATTACATTGCGTAAGAGACGTTCCACCGGTCTGTCATTAGATAGATGGATGTATCACAGACGACTTCTTATCATACGTTGTGTATGAAATCAATCAGTTTCTTTAGCGAAAGTAAACGTTTTCTAAAATTTTTCAATATCCACAGTCGAAGGACAAAGTATACGAGTCTAAATGACTCTTTCCAGTATATTTTAAAACTATTATATGTTGTCTTTAATTAAGTAATGGGAAAAATGTTGAAAACTATTTTAAAATTACCACTTTTTAATTTTTGTAGGAAACATTTTTTGCTACTACATTGATCTTGCTCTATTACACGCTTAACCAGCATATGAAAACCGAACATTTTTGATGCTGAATTTCGCTTCATGGCTCCAGCGGTATGACCTCCCGAACAACCGGACAGACTTAAAATTTTTCTTTGGCCTGTCATACGGACGTACTTTGTTCCAAAGAAATATTTCTAGTTGTTACAAACTGAACGGTAGAACAAATACAAAAATTTCAGTCGGTAAAATTGATGTTTAACTTTACCTAATGTCCTTTTAGAGCAAAAAGGGTGCAGGGAGGCCAAAGGAAAATGTGATGTTTTTATCAAAAATATGCTGAATTATATTTTTGATAAAAACATAACATTTTGATAAAAACATAAAATTACAACTTTCTGAATAGCTCCGTTTAGAATTTACATAGGACGTGTACCAAATTTAAAAAATTTAGTGAAATTACATATAAGATTTGAAGTTATATAGGCTAAATTAGTCATTTATATAGGAGGTACCAGAAAGGACGTGGGTAATTAGACAAATTTTTTCACATTCTACCATACATTGTAAACTAATGCAATGGACAACAATTTAGGTTGATGCAGGTTATTAATTAGGAATTATAGAGAGAAATGTGAATTTTGGAATATAGGTCAAATTGTATGGGGCGTAAGAGAAGGGAATGCGTCGATATAGACGATTTACAATCTCAGGCTACGAAATTGTAGGTATAACTTTTCTCTAGACAGGTATACTTTTGTAGGCAGTGAAAAGTTTTAAGAAGTAACAGGTACAGTCATGGCGGCTATCGTGCCTACCTCCCAGCTAGACAAACAGACGGACATCGCTCAATCAATTTAAAAAGCCAGGACACACTTTGGCCAAACGATACTTGATGGAGACACAAAAAAATTATATTTCTCTGATTTTTGAGCTACTTTTGCATAACCAATTTGTGGGCAATATATCAAAATATGCTATTCTTTTACGGTAATACTATTAGCGATTCAATCACCTGCATTCAATCTTTATATAAGCCTGTAACCGCAAAGCAAATTTTTTTGTAATTAATTCTATACTTTAAATTAATTTTTGCTTTTGTAAGCAACATACGTTCATTAAAATATAAACTTATTTATAATAAATAAAATAATTAAAAGGAAAATCATGAATGAAAAAAAAAATCAAATAAATTTTCCAAAAAGAATTTCGTTTGCCTCCGTAATTTTTACATCCGTAATTTTTTTTATTTACATAATAGCTCATATAAAAAATGTTATTCGTTTTAATTAAAAAAAGCAACTAGGAAACCAGGAATAATTTTTGACAAAAGCTGTATGATTTTTATATGACAAATTTTCGATTGCTGCGTTGGCTTCCGTGACAAAAACATACAAAATTGTACATTACATATCCTTAGCTAACTTTAAAACAAAAAAATACTCGAAAAAAATCGCTCGACACACATCTGCACCGTTTTGCACATCACATCTTTATCTAACATTAAAAAAAGAAACAATTTTCGAAAACAAATCGCGCGGTTTTGAAAAAAGAACAAATTCTCAAATAAAAATTCGGAAACGGCGCCTACATCACATCCTTATCTACCAGTAAAAGAAAAAACAATTTTTAAATAAAAAACGTTCGAATAAAAATCGCTCAATTCTTATTTGAAAATATGTTCGTCTACGGCGCTTACTTCACCATTTTGCATTCGAATAAAAATAGGGCGATTTTGAAAGAAGAAATAATTTTCAAATAAAACTTGCGCAATTTTTATTTGAAAAATTTTTTGACTACGGTGCTTACTTCACACCTTTATCTACCATTAAAAGATTTTGAAAGGAAAAAAAATGTTGGAATAAAATTCATGCGAGTTTTATTTAAAAAATTTTCGCTAACGGCGTCTACACCATCGATACACAAATCCACCATTTTGAATATCACATCTTTATCTACCATTCAAAGAAGGAGCTATCTTCGAATAAAAATAGGGCGATTTTGAAAGAAAAACGTGTTGAAATAAAACTTGGGCAATTTTTATTTGAAAAAATTTTTGATTACGGTGCTTACTTCATAACCTTGTTTACTATTAAAGGAAGAAACAATTTTCGAATAAAAATAGCGCGATTTTGAAAGGAAAAAAATGTTTGATTAAAATTCGTGCGAGTTTTATTTAAGAAACTTTTGCCAAAGGCGCTTACTTCACCGATACACATCTCCACCATTTTGCATATCACATCTTTATCTACCATTAAAAGAAAAAAATATATTTGAATAAAAATCGGGCGATTTTTATTTGAAAAATTTTTGCGCCTGCCTGTCTACCCAGGTTTTCGAGACAAAAAATTTCATCACAGCGAGAAGCAAATTAAGTAGTAATTATTAATAACTAAATAAATTATTAAACTAATAAAAAAAAGTTAAGAACAAACAAATCGAAAAAAAAGAAAAATCACGCGACTCTTATTAGTATTTTTTTTTTTTGTTCTTACTTCAATATCGGATAACCGGTTTTGCAGGATGAAGATTGTTGTCAAAGTATGAGTTGAGTTTGCTGCGCTAAAAAGGCAAGAAACAAAAAGAGATCCACGCAAAACAAAAAAAAAAAAAATTATGAAGGATAGAAATTCGGTGGAAAAGAACAAAAATACAAAATACGTCTTTATTGAAATGAAAAAAAAGCTCAAGATTTTTATATTGATTTTTTCTTTTGTCCGCGGCGTTTCGGAGTTCTACCCACTTTTGCGAGGTGATTAATTGAGTTTTCTGCGTTAAGAAAAAATGCTTCCTATTGAATTTTACTTTTTTGCTTATCAAAAGATATGAACTTTCGTTCTTTTGTGTGGTCATATTTCAATTACTAATCGAAAACATATTTCTAATATACTTTTAAATAAATTTACAATGTTTACGAGTATTGTGTGCATAGTTGACCTCGAGCTGAACAATATTATAGAGAACATAAATATACAATACCAAAACCGAAACGTAAAATTGAGTTTTCATGACTGGCATTGCTTCCAATACCTTCCCTTTGAAACTTATTTTCGTTACCAGTTACCTTTCATTTTTTTATTGTTGCGCATCTTAGCTTTACAACAGAGTGCATTGAAAAAGACGGGTTAAGTTCACTATGTCAACCTGTGCAAATAATTGAAATTGTAACACAGAGAAAAGCATCGAGAATTTCTTTTGGTAAATTTTGAGCCAAGACTTATACGGCAGCAATGACTTGACAAAAGAACGCAAAAATCAGTCTTCTTTATGCGGAAATTTGAATCCATAGGCTTAAGGTAGGTATATAAATACGATAAATTGGTAATTATTAATAAAAATAAGTATGTTTATGATCGTTTGTTTCCATCTAACTTTGCATTTCAAAAAGAATAGAATTCCGTGTAAAATCTCTGAAATGCAAAAAAAAAACTAAATAGTCGCTATAAATCATTTTGCTTAGAATTCCAAAGTTAAGCAACTTATGTATCAAAAAAAAATTTCCATATATTCAATTGGGTAGCCGTTTGTCATGTCTTCGGCCATTGCCTAATATTAAGAAACTGAGAAATGTACGCCTACTACTACCGCTATGCAGTTTCAACTCCATAAATTGTGTAAGAAATTTAACAGAGCATCCAGCTGACATACTAGACCATATCTCAAAATAGAAGACATTTAATTATATGATATTTATAGAAAATAATTATGTTGGCACACGACAATGCAAATAACTGGACGACAAGGGTATGATTTATATACAGAAGCAACATTTGAGTAGGGCACTTTTACGAGTGACTTTGGCAACAACTGCTAATTGAATTTATTTATAGCTCAACAAATAATGGAATTATGTTTGTGACATATTTGAAATGCTAATCATATCAAAATATTTTTTCTTTTTTTGTTATTCTAAAGGAATTTGATTTGATGCATGAAATTGCAGCACGTGTTCTTTGACAGTGTGAGATGAGTTGACACTGCTGTAACACGTTGTGGCAATTGTGAAGAAGGCCCCAAAATCCTTTGGAAAGTGGCATTATATAATACAATTGTTTGTATGGACGTGAATATCATAAAATTACTTAAAAGCAAACTACACAAAATGTTATTTCGATACAAAAACTTAGATGCTGATATAAATAAAGTCTAAAAACATGAAATATTTCGAGATAATTGTAGAGACGCAAATAATAAGCGCACACCTACAAACAATCATAGTTACAGATGTAGTCTTTCTCACCGAAGGATAAAACATCAAAGCAAGTTTTTAACGTCTTAGAAATTTATTTTCTAACGTAAAGAACGAAATTTCCCGGATTTTTTACATCTCGAAAAAAAAAAACGGGAAAATATTTGAATTTTCTAAGATAGCCAGGAATTGACGGAAAATTTAAATGTCACATTTCCTGCAATTTTTAATACCAAATTTCACAATGCCCAATTGTATTGAGAAACAATACAATTTCAGTCGGATACACCGACTTACGTATACTTTCACTCAACATCCTTTTGTGTACATGTAAAAATTTCAGGGGTATCAGAATGAGTCTTTTTAAACTACTTAGTTCGCTTCAAAAGAAAAAAAAAATGCTGTGAATTTAAGCACCGTAAAAGATGCACAATTTTAATCTTTTGAAGACGAGAAAAAAAAACCATTTCAGTCAGATACTTTCATTTCTGTCGTGTACTTTCAATTAACATCGTATTGTGCCAGAGGGTGTCTTTTTAAACTGCTAATTTTATTCCAAAAAATGCTGTGAATTAAAACTCCGTAAAAGAAGCAATATTTTAATCTTTTGAAGACAACTGCTGGAATAATGATTTTTGCTAAATCGATCAATTTGTATGAGTGGTAAACTAAGGACTGTGAGAATGCAGTCAGTCAATAATAATAATTTAAAGAGCCAGGTTTACTAAATTCCAAATGCAAACTAAATTATATCTAATTTCGTACAGTTGAATGGAAAGACTGAATGAGATGTAGAAATATATGGATTAAATTATGTAATCTGTATGACACCGTGGTCGGCCGGTCGATTTTTTTGTTTTCAAATGTTATAGCATTGTAATGTAAAAAATAGAGAAAATAGATTTCCATAAATAAAGTGTACAGAAAACTTATTGTCATGCCATTCTCTTTCATTTTCTAAACCTATTTCACCAAACGTATGTTGTGTCCATAATTTGACTAAATTCAGCGCAATTTTTTGAAAGATATGAAACCAGGAATACAAGAGTTAAATCGATCATTTGTATTGGGCAAGCTAAAATCCGCATAAATAGCCTCAAGTCGAGTTTCCTAATGTATTACATAGAATTATAGATTATTACAAGCGCACAAACACCAACCCAACACCTGCAGTTCTCATAACGAAAATTGCAGTGGAAAGATTGAATTTCTGAAAGTCGGTCGATTTGTAGGAGATATACCAAAGCGGATGTTGGAGTCCGCACTGTTTTCATTGTGAGACCTTAATTTGGAAAATCCTTAATGTGTAAGCTTGACCAAATTTAGAGGAGAAAATGTATATATGAAAATCTGCAAATCATATAGTCACCGGCTGTGATATTTTTGTTTCTATTCGTTCAAAATAAGTATTCAAATCTTTATCCTATCTTAAACTAAAGTATCGTGCCTGTTCCTACATATAGTTTTTTCTTTTAAACAATTCCAATTTATTTGTTCGTTTATATAAAAAAGAAGCACTTTATTTAATTTAAAGGGTAATATTTTAATCGTAGTTTTCTTTTAATCGAACAAAACGCTCGAATTTGCATCATATATTAACATTTTTATTGTTATCGATAAATTGGTCTTTGCCATTTAATTTTTAAAGATAATTTCATGTAAATTTTGTCCGCAGCTGTGTCTCAAAATGCCCATTCGGAAGGTCCAATTTTTCTTCACTTTTTCGAGCATTTCGGTCTGTATTCCACGAATAATGCGTGTGATGTTATCCTGTAAGGCTTCAATAGTATTCGGCTTGCCACATAGACTAACGACTTGACAAAACCCCACACGAAATAATCAAGAGGCGTTAAATCGCAATATCTTGGGAGCCAACTCACAGGGCGAAATAGAGAGATAAGCTGCTCACCGAAGTCATCACTCAACATATCCATTGTTTCACGAGCAGTGTCGCATGTTGCACTGTCCTGATGAAACCACATGTCAACCAATTTCGACTCAACCAATTGGGGCAAAAAAGAATTCCTTATGGTTGAGTAACATATGCCCAATCGCTGAGAAGGACGACGAATTGACATTTCGCGATTTTCATTAACACTGGTCGCTACGGCTGCAATATTTTCTTCGGTACACACTCTACGCATGCGAGTCGATGGTTTTATGTCCAACAAAGTAAATTCGGTGCGAAATTTGGTGCTAACAGCAGGAATTGTTGATTCAGTTCGATTATGACGACCATAAAATGGTCGTATCAAACGATGCATATTTGTCACAGAGCACGAATTTTGACAACATATTTCAACGATTTGCAATCGTTGCTCGAGTGTTAGTCTTTCCATGATGAAATGGCAGAGTATACTTCACTTTGACAGATGACGTTTGGACGCCATTAACAACCAGTGCTGCCAACCTGAAAAACTTAAGTCTTAAAAAATCATCCCATATCAGTTTATCAAATTTAGCGGAATCCAGTAGAATTGCTCAAGCTATGAAAATACTTTTATTCAGACATAATATTTTTGCAAATCGTTAACGTCTTGCTAAAATTAGTGCAACCGAATGGAACTGGGTATTTAATGTTCATTTGTGGGTTACGTGCCAAATGGGCACAGCTAATAAAGAAGAAAATAAGTTTTCAAATGTTTCTCATAAGCGAACGCTTGTGATGTTTTTGGAATCTGAGCAATCAAGGATGAATTATCATTTAATTGAGAGTTTCTGATGCTAAGAATTGGGAAACTCTTTATTACCAATATATCAATTCCTTCTTCTTCCGCGAAAGTCTCTGGTTAAAAACAGCCTTCCTGTGTGGTTTATTAGCGCTGTCTTTGCATATCTGAGATTTTTTAATGCAGCACAGTGAGATAGCACAGTCACATTGACCAAGTCATGTTGTGAAATCAACTGAAAGTGTGAAAACATAGGGGAAAACATTCACAATCCTGTTGGAAAGAATTGAGCCACATTGAAATCAGTAATAACTATCTTTCACTTATCAATTCATATAAGTGAAAGCACAAAACTTAAGGATTTGTGTTTCTGAACTAGTTTCTAATTAAAGATCGTTGGGTGAAAGTACGTATAAGTGTGTTCTTCTGACTGCAGTTTCTGATCTTGTTTCATAGTTACACAACAGTGCAGTTTTAATTGGAAAAATAATCAATCGACAACTTTAACAATGTTTTTAGAAGATTTTGAAGTTTGACTAATGTTCTTGCGTCCCCCAGTCTGAAGAGTATTGCTAGGAATACTAAATTTGCCAGTTGATGGACGAAAACATCTTCTTTACCGTTTTGTGAACTGAAATATTTCAGCACAATTTTAAAATGGTGTGAGAAACGGTCATAAACCCATAAATATTCACTTTTGCCTCATGATCCTTAACGTCCATTACAATGGACGAAGGTAGATCCTACTGCGACTTTTTAAAGAGATTATCCCAAAACTTAGGAAAACCCTTTCACAAAACTTGCGTTATTAAAAAGTTTACCCAAATTGCTGGCACAAATGTAATGCCGCGCAGTGTTGTAGTTATTAAAAATAGCTGTTATGTAAATTGCATAGTAAAATTTATTAACAATATTAATTGGATTAATTTATTTCCAAACCAAAATTCTTTTCCCATATGCTGTTACACAAAATTGAATATTTTCTCGTTTTTCTAAAAGCATTAGTTAATTGAAAATGTTAAGTTTATCACAAACACCATCTCTCAAAAAAGTTGACTGGCTTGCCAAGGAAAAGAACAAGTTGGAAAAACGCAGATAAAATTGTATTCTCCAACACTCGCGCATAAATCCTTAAAACATCATCACACACTTGGCGAGAGTTTTGGGGGG
>JAHXMU010026239.1:3233840-3343494 GCA_019455685.1 Philornis downsi
ATATATACATATATATATATGTATACATATATATATATGTATATATATATATATATATATATATATATATATATATATATATATATACATATTATGAGCTCTGTGGTGGATATTTCAGGTCGTTACAAACATAATGGCAAAGAGAGTATAACCCCATATTATGTAAGAAAAACTTTACATTATTAAACAGAGGCGTAAACAGTTTGTAGAGAAAATTTGGGAAAATTAACATTTTATTTTAGCTTGGCAAAAATAAGTCATAAAAATGGACCTGCTGTGCTTGGTTTTATAGTTTCTACAAGTCAAAATTCCAATGGGAATATGGTTACATTTATGATTTTGTTGAGCCTCACATGACGATATTGAAAATAGGGCATATCGATCCAATTTCTTATGTAGACCTAGGCATCAGCAGCAATAGTTTTCACAGTCGTTTGCCATATTCTGGACAAATGTTATCTGAAACCAATTAATAAAAGTAATAATCTTATCGACACCAATTCAATTGTTCTAATAAAAAACTCGGTATAGAAATTTCAGTAATGTGAACTGATTTACATGCACCTTCATCCAACGTCCTTTCATATTGCTGTGGTGGTGTGAGTGGTGCGTGAAGGGGAGTGGTAAATTGTTTTATTCTTATTATCGCGGGTTTATTTCCTAAGGAGTATGTATAGTCTGGGACACAGTAATCTATAACCCTACGGTCCATAACCAGGTACCCGGGTACTTTTTTGAACTCTAAAGTGCTGCTGTTCCTTTATTATTGAAGATATCAACATAAAACTCCGGATCATCAGAGATTTCGGCTAAACTTAGAGACTAGAAAAAAGTTTATCAAATTTGATTAAATATATTAACTAAAAAATGAGTTTAATGTTTTTGCATACAGGGGTCCATGGCCAGGGTACCGGGATACCTTAGTGCAAATTACCTTATATTTCAAAGAAAAAACGTTTGTTTTATTTTTATTTTGTTTCAAAATGTTTATTGATGTGTAAAAAATGAACTGTAATTGTGTTTTGGTTAAATTATTTATATTTTATTGATTTTAACTTATTTCTAATATTTGATGTCTTATGTTGAGTCATTGTTGAGACATAGAAAACATTTTGATATTGTTTGAGTATGTTGATCGCAAACTGGTTTCTTGCAAACTTTGCAGACTTTTCTCGTCTTTTTTCTCCTGTTGTCTGGCAAAAAAGCGCACAAATAGCAGCATCCTGGTATTGGCTTCGTGCCATCAGTAGAAGCAGCCGTAGAAGTAGATGGTTGCTCGGTATAGGTTACCGTCTCCACTGGTCTTCCAAAAAAGCTCTCAATTGCTGATTTGGTGGAAAAATGGCGCGTTACTTGGCGATTTGCTACTCTTTCCTCTATTATTGGCGCACACAAATCTCCAGCAAGTTTACGCAAAAAGCGTTTTCTCCGTGTTGTTTGATATGGAACCGTGTTGTTTGATTAGCGCGAAAGCGCTAACATCGAGCATATTGTACAAAAACGACAAAGGCAAAGATACGGATATCAGCTGCTTTGCCAGTGGCAGCATCGTAAAAAAATTATCCAAGGTGATATCACGTCCACTATTATGGTATGGCCAAACCAAATCTCTGACGCGACCACATGTTTGCCAGTATGTATTTAGCCATGAAGAGGATATGAATTTTTAGCATCGCATATCCACCATACCTTGATCCCGTATTTCGCAGCCTTCGATGGAATATACTGGGTAAATTTTGTCCTGCCCGGTACGGATACAATTTTTCGTCGATTGTTAAACTTTCCGTAGGCATATAATATTTTGCGAGATTAGCGTTCAACATTATCCAAATATCTCGTATTGGAGCAGCTTAGTCTGTGCGCTGCCTCTCGTTTCTTGTTCTCGCGTTTCTCTCGCCTTTTAGGTAGAAAATACCCATAGAAACCAATTTTATCTTACAAACATGAAATTTGTACAGTTGAGATGTAAAAACAATGCATTTCTAATAATCTGTGCATATTATTTTATTTGAATATAAACGAAAAAACTTCACTAGGGTACCCGGGTATCCTGGTTATGGACTCCCGTTCGTCCAGGTGGTGACCCGTGGGGATAATCTATGCATACAGAATTAAATGTTTTTATGTAGCTTTGATACGAATAGGCGTGTAAGCTAATGAATCGATTGTCATGAAATTTGCACAGTATATTTATGTCGCTCAGAAAAAAATCATAAGGTATATTAGGTCCCCATAAAAACAAATTTAAGAACGGCTCTACCTAATGAACTGCCAGAGATACAAATACATGCTACAGGCATAGGGAGAAATGTCTTGGAGTAAAAAGTAAGTGGTGCCCGTTCTTTTTTTTAACCCTTTAAGAAATTGACCGTTTGTCATAAAAATGTTAACTAATTAATCACAAAATTGTCATAAACTGAAGAACGTGAAAATAAGCGTGGCACCGACCACACACGACTTAACATTGCGAACGGCTGTATCTCATGAAATGTTGCAGATATAAGAATGACATTTGACACCTACGTTATTAATGTGGAAAGGTATGTGTTCTAGTGAAAATCTGGCAGGTGCTATGACATTTTATATATATATTATAACGTAAGCGGCGTGTTTCAGTCTGTTCAATGTAACATTTTGAACGATTATATATTTTGTAATGTTAGAAATTCAAATATATGCATATGTGTTGTTACGTTTCAAAAAAGTGGAAGGCGCCACACCTTATTTTCGAAAACTGCTATAGTGATCAAAGTAATGTTAATGCAGGGTTATTCATTTTGTAGTTTCAAGCCGCTGGTCTGGCAAGGCCGCCAGCTGTTAAATACCTGTCATCTGAAGTGTTGTTTATTTAGTAAAAGATTTGCCACTTACGAATATAGATCGGACGCCTAAAAATAGTTAAAACTTACTACAAAAGTGGTGATTCAAACGAGGACATTACGGTGTGATTATGGTCGTCAAAGTCGACTTACTGTGCGAGGAATTGGCAATATTATAAAGGAATTTAAAGGGGCTGGAAGCATTACAGATGTGATCTGGCCTGTGCATCATCGTAATGTACGCACTGCCAAAAATATCGCTCAGTGAAAGTGTGGTGTATAATATGAATTTCAATTTTGTATTCTATGGGTATTCTATGGTAACTGATCTTTTTTTAGCCTGCAATTGAAGATTATGATCTGGACGATATGTGGTTTCAACAAGACAGTGTGACGAGCCACATAACAAGACCGATTTTTGCTTTATTGCATGAGAAATTTCCAGGAAACGTAATTTTACGTTCTGGCAGCGTGAACTCCCTAAACGTTGGAGCATTTGAAAACCAACATCCGCCAATTTACCGCTAAAATAATGCTTGCAATATGTGAAAAATTGTCGAAAACTACCTCAAAATGATCCATTGCTACTAATCCAGAGGCGGTCATGATAATTGTTTCATACATAATGGCAAGGTCCAAGCATTGTAATGAAATGAAAGCTGCATCGAAATCAAAAAATGGATAACGCGCAATTAATGACGAAATCGTTCCGTTACCTTATGGAATTGAATCTTATAAAATTTTGATTATGCCAAATTGTTTACATTTGGAATTTATTGATCAGGGAATAATGATTTCACTTGTTTAATCCAGGTTCTATTCTAGGCATGAACTTATACATTAATATAATGCTACAGCTATAGAGAATGTTATGAGAATGTTTTATATAGGGTGATTTTTGAATCGTAGTTTTTTTAAAAATCGAATAAAACACTCAAATTTGCATCATATATTACAATTTTTGATTGGAGACGGTAAATTAGTCTTTGCCATTTAATTTTTAAAGATAATTTCATGTAAATGTTGTCCGCGGCTCCGTCTCAAAATCTCCATTTGGAAGGTCCAGACATTTCGGCCTGTATTTCACGAATAACGCGTATTATGTTATCCTGTAAGTCTTCAATAGTGTTCAGCTTGTCCACATAAACTAACGACTTGACATAACCCCACAAGAAATAATCAAGAGGCGTTAAATCACAAGATCTTGGGGGCCAACTCACAGGACCAAATCAAGAGATAAGCTGCTCATCAAATTCGTCTCAAATATATCCATTCACATCAACATCGTTGCATCATCCATTTGGGGCAAAAAAAATATTGCGTTTATTCCACTGTGGTCTTTGAAGAAAAATCGACCGATGATGCCACCAGCCCATACACCACACCAGACTGTCGTTTTTTCGGGATCGATCGGTAGTTCAAGTATGGCATGTGGCTGTTCATCACTCCAGATACGACAGTTTAGCTTGTTTTCGTATCTGTTCAGCTAGAAATGAGCCTCATCGCTAAACACAATTTTTCGGCAAAACAGCGGTTTTTAATTTAGCTTCTGTAAGACCCATTCACCAAAAATTAAAAGTTGTGGTATGTCATTCGTCATTCCATGAAACTTTTCACTTTGACAGATGACGTTTGGACGCCATTACCAACCAGTGCTGCCAACCTAAAAAACTTAAATCTTAAAAAGTCACCCTATATATAAAAACGAAATGTAATTCTCTTCTCGTGTGAAGTTGATTACAATATACATAATTTACATATTTTGGGCAGTTCACTTCAAATTAAATTGATTTTATTTTGATTGTTTTTTTTTTGTTTTGTGTTACATCAATGATGTCCAGCTAATGTGCATTGACTAAAAGAAAGTTAAGGTTATGCCAAGCAACACTTAAGGACTCAACTGTAAGACTAGAGATTTAATTTTCTCTATCTACATGATTCTCTAAAATGAATAGGATGGCAAATGGACACACACACACCCACACCGACACACACACGCACACACACAAATATACAGTTCAAAACAACGACGAGGAAAAGTGATGAAAATCTTAAGAGTGGATATTATTAATATATTAAAATTCTTTGCCAGATATTTTCTTATTCCTTTTGGCTTTGGTTTAGAAAGGCAGAAAGGTTGAAAATAGCTGAGCGCTTAACATACATTTTATACTATACTCCGATACACTTGTGAGACTTTCATATTCTGGCATTTGCCGTTTTTCAGTTGTTGTTTTTTTCTTTCTTTCTTCCTATTTTCCCCAGTTTTTCCTTTTCCATCACTTTAAGACATGTCCAACACAGCTGTTGCTCTAAAGAACTTATCTTTACAGTTCAGTACATCAATGCGAGTACGGACATACGGCCAAGATGCTTACGTTGTTTTTTCCACCCATTTCCTAAACTCCGCCAGGCTGATAAAGTCTATGATGAAGATATTTGGTATGTGCATATTGTTGCTCGTACTAACGGACTTAGTACTTGTAGCCCGGTGCTGTTGAATAAGTCTTCTCGTTTGTGTTCCAGCTTTTATGCTGTAATATGGATGAGTTTGTGGGAGAGAGTGTGGGTGTGTGCGGACGCGACATGTATTTCTTGCTCCTTTGGCTTTCTTTATTGGTTGAAAGGAAGCATGATAATCATTCAATCATAAGCATAAATATGTAACACCAAAGTTCTGCCATAAAATGTCCAATCATAGCTAACAACAAAAAAATTAGTATAAAAATACTAAGTGGTCATAGCTTCATGAAAAGATGTGCAGGAAAAGTTTTTGATCGATTTCAACGAAAAACATGTTGTGTTGCCTCTGCCATGTCATAAACGTAGATGTTTTTAAGTGTCTAGCATACACCGTTAATATTCCTAAAAAAACAAATCTTGTTATGGTCTTCGGGAGTGAAACGCACAACCCACAAGTTCTTTTTGTACTGCGAATTTGTTTTCGACTTAATTTTGCCAGTTTGCCGCGCTATTAAAAAGTTTGCTTTATTTAACAAATATTAGATGGGATACTATAACCAAGTGTCACGAAAATTAATCTCCTATCTAATACAGTTTAAGCTGTGACAACAGCTCGACTCAGGTAAAATCATTTAAAAGCGATTAGCAATTGAAATTGTAAATCTCTGTAGGATGGCCTGGATTGTATACATTCTTGACAAAGTTTCGGTACTACGAATGATAGGGACGAAATTGAATTACCACTCAAGTCAGCTAATTAACAACAACACACATTCTATCAAAAAAGTACCAGGAATTGTTTAATAAAGCACAATATATTTGTTATTTTATTGTATCGCCTTCAAAGTGGGCCCTCTTCGAAGTAATTCACTTAAGCCAACGAATGATACTATTGTCAAAACATTTTTCTGAAAAGATTTTAGTTCTCGTGCGACTTCTTATCTTCTACGAACTGAAAATGAGTGTCACGAAATGGTAATTAAAGTTTTGGAAACAAAAAACCCCGAATCTATTTCGGGTGAATATGGTGATTTTTGGCAAGAAGTTTGTTCACATCGAAATCCTTATGATTATATGTGCCTAAATTTGAAAAAGTCGACCGAATAACCACAGCCTTTCTGTTATCTCCAGTACAGATTATGCAGTCGATATATCGACATATTTAATTTCCCATTCAAATGCATTTGAATGGAGTAGAATTTAGCACTCTTCAGCCGTTTAATAAATTAAGTTTTGCAAAAAAAAAATTTGTCTTGCACTGCCACGCATACAAGTTAGTCTATTTAACGAAAACACATAGAGTTTCTTCATAACTTTTAGACTTCATTAAGTTTTAATTTTGACCGTTTTATTCTATAAATTCGAAGCATTTCCCAGGTCCCATTTCTGGGACCCTGCACAGTTTTTTTGCAACGTAAAAATCAGTTCACCTGACTGAAGTTTCTTGTTGGTTGGAGATTTGTTCAACAAATATACAGAAGTATGTAGCAAGGATAGGTAATATTAGTTGCCATTTTTTAATTCTGCTACCATAGTTATTCATTACGTTTGTAGAAAACGCGATATTCTTCTCAAAGCAAAGTGCGAAGAAATGCTTACGCCTACACAAAGTCCTTCATATTTGAGCACACAAATTGCAAAGGACAATTTAAATGAAAATGCTTTTCATTATGTAGGCTAAAAGCACATTTATGCTCTCGTTTGCATTACAAATTAATTTTCTTATTATGTACGCACTCTCGTGTGTTGAGTCTGTCTATTAATAATGCTCACGGGTATTTTCCATACTTGTGTTCCCTCACTTCACCTCAAATGAGCGATTTCAAATCCTGTAGATTACATCTGTCCGCGCTTACTGATATGGCCTACCACATTTACTGACTGTGAGCCCAGTCCGGTGGTCTGCACTGCTTCTCCAACTTGAAATATCACATTTTGATAGAGCTTTAAAAGCAGAAACTTCCCAATGAATATCATACGATGGCGGTCCGAAAACTAGCCGACCTAACAAAAAAGACAAAAAGTTGGAAAAATGTTCCTTATTTTCCTACATAATTCCTCTTAGCTCGATACACTTTTTCCGACGATATTCAATAGTTACTACACCCTGTTAATAGTAAGAACTGCCAAACTCCTTTAAATAGCCCAACCCCAGACTCCAACTCTTCATTGTTGGCAAATCTTTTAGCACTGAGTCATTTCCTCAAGTTTGGAAACAGAAATGGTCCGAAGGAGTTAAATCCGACGAATGAGGTGCGTGATGAAGCAATTCAAACTTTAATTCACTAATTTTGGCCATCGCAATGGTGGATGTGTGAACTAGAGCAATGGCTTATTGAAATAACACTTCCTTTTTCGCCAAATGTGCCTTTTTTTCCATAACTTCATCACTTAAACGCTGCAATAAATTAGCATAATATTCGCCGTTAATGTTTTTTCCTTTCCAAAGATTATCAATAAAAATAATCCCATGCGTATCTCATAACACAAACGCCATGTATTTGCCTACAGATGGAACTGCCTCTGCCTTCTTTGAATACGATTTTTCCATTCCAGTCCACTGCTTTCTGCTTAATTGCGGCGAAACATCACAAAACACTCTGCTGAAACGTCTTCACGACACTGTTTTTGCTCTATTGAAAGCAAACGCCGCACCCATCTTGTGCACAACTGATGTGAAGGTTTTACATGAGTCTTGCTGAAAAGCTTTACCCATGGTGTGGCAACACACAGGTGCCGTTTCTAATTACATGCTTTTTCTTGGTTATGTGTTCTTTCTTTCTTCAGGAGACGGCTGGCACCCCTTTGGTGTACTCACACTAATCCCGGAAGATTAGTTAGACTACCAGAGATTGGAAGTAGGTCCCTTGGAAAAGCTTCCTCAGGTCCCACTTCCGCACTCAACCAAAGTACCTTTGTAGTCACTTGGTATGAAGTGAACTACCTCCCGGGTAGAAATTGAGGTATCTAGGAAAACCTCGTATAGATATGAACAGTGTTTTCCAAGCTGATGCCTTCACGATGCTCCCACTAGGGGTCCTACACCATTGACCAGAAAGGAACAATGTTTCTTGGGCCCCTGGTCACCCGTGCTACCAGAAGAGAAGAACCCTCTGGTCTGGGTTTCGCAGACAAGCTACTCCAGTTTTGCTTTATCATACCTCGCATGGAACTGGTAATCCATAATAATACGGCATAGATTTTTAATGTACGAGGAGAGAATAACAACACAGCAAAAGCAAAGTATACCATGCTCCTATCATAGTTCATCAACCAGATCTCTCTGGTCATACAACTATATTTACGGAAAAGATAAATCTTCTGATACCTCCCGACGGCTTCTCTATGTCGCACCTGTTGCCAGGATGTGTCTTGTTTAACTATTCCCTTTACTTGGTTTTCGAAAAACGAGTTCCAAGATCAGTTTGAATCATATTATAGGTGAATCCAAAGACATAATCCACCTTTTCCTAGGGCGCCTAGCACAAGGCCACACTACTTTGTTTAATCGCTTAATTACAGGATCGGGTAGAGAGGCCTGCGTTTTAGGGGTAAGCGGTACAAAGCATCCTAGGAAACACCCGCCTGCCCACAACCATCTTGCGCACAGCTTTCTCAACTTCAAATCTTCGCTTAATATACAATACATAACACTTTTTGAAATGCCTATTATTTCAGCTGCGAGTTGCTTCAGCCGACGATTATCCAATACCATTTTGGGGATTTTCTTAACCGTATCTGACGTGTACACCTCAATTGACCGACCACTACGGTGTTCATTTTAGCAGATCGTATGGCCTCGTTAAAACTCTCCTACCTAATATTTTACAGTCATAAACGAAGGTGACGATTCCTCCAGAGTAGGAGTAGATAGTATTGAATAGTATTGAATTACATAACGCCGACGAAATTTTTTCATGGTTACTTATTCAATGAGATCATTTAATTGTGATGGCTGAAATAAAAATGCTAAACAACGTGGCGCCTTCGTAAGTTTGCCACTTTTTACCAACATTTTTTTTCGTTTTTACGTCAATCCGTATTTTAACATGCATTTTATGTTTGACCACGTCAATGTCGTTATTGAGACCATATAATTCAACTTACGTGACGTCGATACTCTCCAAACAATTGTAGCGGATTCGCGGAACCTCATTTAGTAGAACTTTCGGTGGTTAAGAGTAGGCTATTTCATGGAATTGCTTAATTGATCCATAATAAATATTATCCGCAAGCAATTCATTTTACCCAACTTACAAGCTTATATTGCGTACTTGTCCGAGGTAGATAATAAAATTCAATCATAAGCTATAGCTGTTGCTGTTCACGCAACGAAACCAATGACTTCCATTCAGCCAAACTATTTTAGCTGATTCGTTCTCTACGCTTGAAAATCCTGTACGAGTAGTATCGTCTCAAAGTATTCGTCTGCAATTTTTCGCACAATGATTTGATAGAGTCCTAAAAGCCTGGCCTTTCGAATGAATATGATATGACAACAACCAAAGACATCATTGCTTTTGCACTTGACCACATTGATATCGCTATGCAGGCCTTACAAGCAATACTTTTCTTGCAATTTACAAACTGACGTAGATGAAATCATTCATCAATCCAAAGTTATAGTTACGAACTTTCGCTAAGCATCCTGGAGGGGTTAAACCCCACATCTTCTTAATGGTGGAAAACGCTGTGTCACCATCTCATATTTTTCAATGAGCTGGCCTAATATTGTTAGTACACGGAATACAAATATGGTTTTCTTACAAAGTGATACCAGTTTGGTATATTGTAGCTCCTCATACTATCGTCCTCGTAAGAATATTGAAAAGATTGCACTGCATCTCTACCTAAACTCGCGGGCCTTTACAAAATGTATCAGTTTCGCAGTAATACTAAACGCAACCAGATAAATAGCCAACCAAAAATAGTGCATGACGATCAGTTTTTCTTTGGCCTATTCTAGAATTTGTCATACTACTTATTACCGCTCAATTTGTCGTTTTCTAAAGTTCAGAGCCGCATTGGTAATGTCCCATAGATTTCCTGGAAGCTGCTGTTAAAAATATGTGGCCATATGGAACTGGTTTGTTGCGAACCACTTGTTCATTACCTACTCTCTCCATAACCGCATCGTACTCCACATAATCGGCTTTCAGTCATTATACCTCTACCCGCAGGAACGGAAACGTATATCATTTGATGCTGTGAAAAATTCAACACCCACAAAAAAGTTTTTGTAATACCAAATATCTTTTAACAAAACGGTCCTCTTGATTTCTAGACGATTTAGCAATAAACGTTTGGCTGGCTGCCTGGTAAGCACGGTAAATCTCCTAAACCTTCGGATAGTAGATGGGCTGTATCCATCCAACATCTTGGTACCTCCCTTTCAAATTGATCGATTTTCCAGAATCCAATTTTTCCCCTGTAACTTCTAATTCATAGACAGAACAATTTCTTAATAGATCGGGCTAGGAAATTTCAAACTTGGCATTGGTCAATATTTTTTTTTTTAATTTCGAATACGAAACAACATTTTCACTACCATCTAATTGTATCTCCATCCATTAAATATTGGTTGACTTTCCGAAATGAAATATTTCCTCTGTAGTTTATAATTAAGAGAATGCGGAGAAGTATTTTTTTGTTCATTGTAATGATTGATAACGGTCGACAATATTTGAGAGAAAGCGACCATGTAATCCTTCATGTAACTTGCGTATGAATGAGCGATTTAATATCTACATATATATTACTAGCCGACCCGGCAAAAGTTGCTTTGCCTTCAAATTTTATTTTTATTGTAAATTGTTTCATATCAATCGAAGAAGAACTTAAAATATGTTCACTCAACCGAAATACAAAATTCTGTTTAAATACCGTTGGCAGGAGTAGAAATAATTGCTTTTTAATTTGTGGTTTGTATAGGAGGTACCACTCCCCATTGTCCAATTCCGTTCATATTTGCAGCAGCACTTAAGATATGTACACCAAACCGATGTACCAAATTTTGTTCAAATACCGTAAACAGGAGCAGAAATATTGGATATTTAATTTATGGTTTGTATGGGAGGTACCACGCCCCTTTGTCCAATTGGACCGAATTGTAAATCTAAACCATCCCGGGCACCACCCAGATGCATATACAAAAACTTATGCAAAGCGGTTCAGCCGTTCTGGAGTTTTAAGCATCGGAACAAACCACGATTCATTTTTATATATATAGATTGAAATGTTCAAACATACATACATTTTTAATTTGAGTAGAATCGGAGGGAAAAAATTTATTTTAGAAACGCCGCCTACTGAATTTAAACATATACAAAATGTTAAAATGATGAAACATACATACATTTTTAATTTGAGTAAAATCGGACCATAAATATAAATTTTCGAAATAAGTCCACCTCAGCGCCACCTACCGGGTTCATTTATACACAGACGAATTTCTCATGATCAAAGAAACACACATTCTGAATTTCAGTTAAATTGGTTCATTAATATAAATTTTTGAAATAAGTCTACCCCAGCTCCACCTACCGGCCCCAAACTTCATTAAAACCTAATCGGGCACCAACCGACCCTATGGTGTGAATATGGCTGCTGTAGCTGTAATCGTTAAGATCTGATGGTCGGACAAACATATGCACGAGCGTTTTTATATATTAAGAAGATTAGTTTTATGTCATTCAAAAATTTGCTCTACATTCAATCAGTTGGCGCCCATCATGCGCTTGGTAGACTAAGTTCAGAGCATATAAATGGTTGGCATATTTTTAAAATCTCCTACACAAATTGATGAATTTGTTGAAATGGAATTTTTCTTTAGTACACTTCACTGATTTGAATTTGTGTTGGTTGTATAGCGTTATAATGCTTGGGAAAATTTCAAAATATTGAACGAATAATCAAGTCGTTTCTGGTACATCCCATACAAATTACATTATTTAGTCTATTTGCACCCAGTTTCATATCTTTCATTCAATCACACTAAATTCATCGTAGCTTCGCACGCAGTGGGAACGTGATAAAGTTGGTATTGCAATTGGAAACGGATTGCTGTAAGGTACCACATATGCGTACCTCATCCACAAATTGATCGATTTTGTAAAAATTAATGATCCTTCTATAATTTCTAAGCGAAAGTCTTCGATAAGCTATAATTTTGTTTCATATATTGTGCGTTAATAAAAGCTTTTCTTTATGAAAATCTAACCATTTACCACACCGATTCCGACACTTTTGGCACTAATGCAAAAGGACCTTGCGTGAAGGTATGTGGAAGTCAGTTCACCTGACTGATTTCTTTACAGAAAGAGAGAGTCCTGTATTATGCTGTTTATCTTTGGGTAGAATTTTTTGGGCTTCACATTTTTTTCTGTAAACTGCAGTATCCCCCTTCCGTTTTTTCCGTAAAAGTTTCATACTTTGACTGTTTGACTCTCTCCTCTTCTCGGCATGATGTATATCGTGCTAGGCATTCTCTGAATTGACGGCATTGCTTGATGGGGATCCATTGTCAATGCACGTAGAGCTTGCTTTAGTATTAGGAGTTACCCGCAAAGCTATTGCATGCGTTAGGAATGATTCAAAAGACAAGAACTTGGGTTCCTAATGAATTGAAGCCAAGGGACGTTGAACGTCGTTTTTCGTCTGTGAAAAACTGCTTTAGAGATAAAAGGGATGGGTACTCTTCACCGTACTGTAACAGGTGTTAAAAAATGGACTAATTGCAGCAATCCAAAGAAAATAAAGTCATGGGAACTGCCCGCTCATGCTGCTACGTCGTCGCTTCGGCCGAATATTCACTCTGTGAAGGTTATGTTCTGTATTTGGTGGGAGCAGGTCGGTATTATATATTATGAGTTGTTGAAACCAACCGAAACTATCACTGGGGATCGGTACCGACTTCAAATAATGCGATTAAGCCGAGCTCTGCGCGAGAAACGCACACAATACGCAGAGAGGTACAAAGAAGCGATTCGTCAGCATGACAACGCTTGGGGTCACGTCCGATTATCACTTGTTCCGTCTGATGGCACATGGTCTGGCTGACCAGCAGTGGCTGATTCATTGATAGCCTCAAAAGATGAACAGTTTTACTGTGACGGATATCGAGCTTTGCCAGAAAGATGGGTAAAAGTAGTATCTAGCAATGGACAATACTTTCAATGAATCATTTGTATAGGTAAACATGTTTCCATAATGAAGTTGCATTATAAAAAGCGAGATCTTAGTTGCGCACCTAATACCAAGTATTTTTTTTTTTTTTTTTTGTAGTTGCATGGTAGACGCCATTACTGTCGTAAATGTTTACGGAACTTCTTAGAATTCGGCAAAGATTTGTCACAGCAATAATCTACATTTTTTGTCAGTTATATTATATTACTGTACTTGATAAAATGAACGACCACGCCCTTACCGATATCTGCCTTTCATAAGACTGTTTTAACCAATATATTTCTACCTTCACATTTTTTGAGCTTTCAAGCACTGAAATCAGTAAAATTTGGCACACATCGCGCCACTGATAAACTTCTTTGTGAGAATCGACTTCTTTTGAGTTTAGCACACATTTTACTTTTGATAAACATAGTTCTGGTAATGAAAATTGATTATACTGCCGTTCTTATTTTGCTACTTCTCATACAAATTGACCGGTTTATCGAAATTTAATTTGGCCGCGGTTTTTTCTCATTCGTAGACTGGAAGTATTAACCAGATAACTATACATAAGATAACCAATTCATGTCTAAATTTATATATTTCATTAAATTGCCCTAAATTTAGCGTTTTTTAGCAGGCATCAGACTTTTACTAAACTTAGTTCTATTAATGACATTGTGCTGCATTGCCACACCCTTTAAGGTGTCACACATACGAAGTGTGATAAGAAAAAAGGGTTTTTTTTCAAATTTCGTGAGTTACCTATGTTCGATTTTCGCATTTTTTTTCCTATTACGTTGGTAGACATGTCTGTTATATACGTTGACAATATCAGCCATTTTGGATTGTCGGTTTGTTTTTTACAGATAAAAAGGTTAGTCGTGTTTTGGTGTGCTCTTCGATTTTTTACCATTCGAAATAATGGATCAAAGAAACTGTGTTAAGTTTTGTGTAAAAAATGAAATTACACAATTACGCTGACTTTTTTCTCTTCCCAAAACTGAAGATACCGATGAAAGGAAAGTGTTCTGCTGCGATTGATGGTATAAAACAAAAATCGAAACAGGGGCTGTTGGCGATACCAAAAAGTGCGTTTCAGAAGTGTTTCGAGGATTGAGAGAAAACGCTGGCATAAGTGTATTATATCAATAAATATATATATATATAAATATATATAAATAAAATAGAAATTGATTAATAAATAAATACTTTTTGAAAAAAAATTGAAAATAATGGTTATTTTTTGATCACACCTGGTATGTATTGGTCTATCCATAATTTCTAAGCGAAGGACTTCAGAGAATTATTTTTGTTTCTTTCTTTCTTATATTATGGTTTAACAATTAAGATATAATTTTGATATGAATCCGGCAATTTACCACGTACTTTCCAACAGGATATTGACGTAATTTGGAATTTATGGTTTTATCGAAAGCATACCTTTATTTAGATTTTAGTTTCAATGAAAGGGATCTGTGTTTGTCAATGCACTGAGATTTCCGTCGCTCAAGGAAAGATGAGTAAGCACGTTAGTCTTGTGTACTATCCGTCGCAACACGATCATACCCATCGTGTTGAACCTAACAAATATTAATACACAATCGGAGGTGATGTTATAATGATTATATTTTCCGCCTCTTGGGATATTACTCGTACTATCCTCGATTAATATTTTGATATTAAAATCTATCAGAAAATTTTTAATGTTAATGTCAGGACTACATAAAATGTGTCGTCAGTCTCATCAGCTTTGTCTTCTATCGGAAAGAAACGAGATGTTTCCATTTGACTCTTAGAATTCTGAACCGCGAAACCAGATATATATGTCTCTTGTTGGCCACAAATTCCCTTCCGATTTCATGATGTTCTCTGTGCTGCAGATAATGTTAGAATTTTTAACTTGAATAAATTATTGTCATGTTCATGGCATTTTGTAAAGGGTGTCCCAACAGGAATGCAAGATTTAAATGACTGATGCAGCAATTAAATTGTTTCTCTGGCTGTATGACATGTGGCGCCGTCTTGTTGAAACCACATGCCATTGATTGTTTGCGCTTGACATGCCTCATTTTCATAAAAAAAGGGTCCAATGATTCCTCCAGCCCAAAATCCACAACACACAGTAACACGTTGAGGATGCATTTGTTTCTCGTGAATCACTCGAGGATTTTCCTCACTCCAAATGCGGCAATTCTGTCTATTGACGAAGCCATCAAGATGGAAATGGGCCTCGTCACTGAAGATGATTTTATCAGCAAAATCAGCATTTTCATGTTGTCTCTTCAATACCCAATTAACAAACTCCCTTCGCTGTCCATGGTCATCTGGCTTCAGTTCCTGAGTCAATTGAACTTTGTATACAATTTGCTGAGCTCGGTGTCGAATTGAGGTGGATGGAGTTTGAGCGACATCATCACGTACAGCTGCGACATTTTCGGTCGATCGACCTGTTCGAAAGCGCGTTGTTGTCTTTACATCACTAATAGACCAAGTTCTGGCAAATTTATCCATTAATATCTTTACAGTTGACTCTTTTAGAGCGTTATTGTGACCCCACATTGATCGCAATTTGCGAACTGTAGCCGCAAAACTTTCACCATTTTGGTAAAACAATTTCACAATGAGAATGCGTTGTTCGTTCATGTAGTGCTCCATTTTTACTAACCTCGAACCTTCTACTAGCAAACAACAACAATTGTTCAAATGTCAAACAATGACACTTCGAATGGCGCCAAATTTAAATCTTGCGTTCTTGTTGGGACACTCTATAGTCGGCAGTGTTTTCGGCCATGTTCCCTTGCATGATTTATTACCGATAACGGGTATGGAATCCAATCAGCAAAGATTTTCGAAGTTAACAGAAGTCGCAGGCCATAATGTGGGTCTCGGACCACAGGCTTCTAGTATTGTTATTAGTCGACATGGTGATATCGGCCTCCGCCAATTTTAAACGAAAGAAAATGATTAATTTTGCGTTTTACTTTTTCTTATTATAATATTGTATGTCATTTTTATACTCTTAAACGAGAAGAAATCTATCTCTAAACATCTTACAATAGATTTTCTAAATCACTGATCGTATACTTGTACGTTTGAATTCACAAATCATTTGACTCCAATCGACTGTACACCAGCTAGTCACATATTACTGGATTAGATCCTGTTCGGATATTAAAGAATAATTTTTTGTTGCCCATTTTTGTCTTAATCTTGTTCCGAGATCATGCAGCAACGATTATAAATATATTGAAAAGTCATGAAAACAAAACGGAAATCACTGTATCAATATTTAAATACATGTACACGTGCATTTCATTCTCATTCACTCTTTTATGTGCAAAGTTTGATTTTCTCATTTTTTCCTGTTCTTGTCGATACACGTAAGCAACAGAAAGAAAAAAAGAACACGAGCAAGAAACTTTCAGTGGCGTTCATATTGTTCTTATTAATCTACAAGTAACATCTGGACATCTATGATATTATTGACCCGGTGACTTCAAACGATTTTCTTAACTCGGTTTTTTTTTGTTGTTGTTATTTTTTGTTTCATATTGCGTTTACAATTTATATACAAATATACGCAGCTATCTAGTAAAGGAGACAACACTCTCTTCAATTTCCTGTTATCCGGCTGCTGTTGTTCGCGTTATTGCGGACACGATATTGCAATGACTGTTAATATCTTAGTTATTGAGCATTTGCTAATATTATTTTAGAATTTCTAAACAGGGAGTTGGTAAGTTTCCGGATTATCAGCTCTAAGGATGAAATCGCAATTTATCGTTTTTTACATAAAAAATCATTAGTTTATTTAACACTCAATGAATTTTCAAAAGTGAATGGCGTTATTTGTATCGTCGTTTGTATTTTGTTGGTTCGGTTTCACGTATTAGAGTCCAGCAATGGTGTCCCAGTAAGCTTTTGCCCTAAAATCCTTGATAACTTCTTTCAATTTCCATTAAATCTTGGTGAGCACGCTACCCTTGTTCGTCGCAATACAAATGAGAAGGAAGAAAATGCATTTTGAGTGACATTCGTGTACCTAATTCGTGACAATATTTCAATAATTCAGCAACAATTTGTATGTAGTTTTCACTCTTATTGTTTCCAAGAACTCCGTTCACGTGCTGTTAAAAGATTTCCTGGCTGCAAATTCTTCTCCAATGAAAAATTGTAATCATTCAATAGCTTCCTGATCTGAGGGCCAATAAATATGCCTTCTTTGATTTTAGGATATGAAATTTTAGGAAAAACCACTAACAAATATTTAAATGTCGCAGCATCTTTGTCCAGAGCCTTTATAAAGTTCTTAAAAAGGCCCAATTTTATATACAGCGGCGGAGGAAGAACGTCATTTTAATCAATTAATGGTTTATGTGAAATGTTTGGTTTTCCTGGTGAATACTCAGTTCTTTTTGGCCACCCTGTTCTGACGTAATGATGACATGTAGCGCGATTATCCCAAAGACAGAGGACACAACATTATTTTGTGAAACCTCCTTGCACACCAGTCAACAAACAGATGACCTGAAACAGATTAATTTTCAGTTTTTTACGATAGTCTATACTACATATACAAATAAATTAAAATCACACACCTTAAGGTCACCACAGATCTTCCATTTATTATCGTTGTATTTGAGTAATGTTGAAATTTTTGTCATTGATTTGTAATATGTGATACAGTATGGAATAGAGTGTTTCTTTTCAAAATAGGCAGCCAATTCCAAGCTTCTATCTCTGTAGATTGTTACTTTTGTCCCAACTGCAAGATATTTCCACTGCTACATGCGTTCTGCGTCTTGCTTCGTGAAATATAAATCTCGAATTAGATCCTTCAGCTTCGCTTGAGTCACTAAATGGTGTTCATCATCAGCTTGATACAAACTTGCAGTGCTGGTGAAAGATGTTTCGGGCTCACTGCTCGTACCACTGGGAATGACTGGTAAATGATCATTTGGTGGACCTTGAACTGGTTTGGAAACCGATGGGACATTCGCATAAGTAATATTTTTTCGATTTTTCATATTGAATCCAGCAACTTTTGTTAAACAGAAATAACAATCAGCTTGGTGGTTACATGACTCTCTCCAAAGTAATAGAATTTACAAATTGAAATAGATCTTCTTGTCATTTGACCACTTATACGATATAAAACAGTTCTGCAGCTATTGCAAAACATTGTCGGTGTCCACGGTTTGTTAAAGTTTCTGACAGCAAAACCAAAATAATGTAAATATGGATATTTTCGTGATTTTGATATTGCATATCCCTTTTTCCAACCAAATATTTACCCCACACAAAGCGAAAATAGCTTGAATCAGTGATACACGATCTCCCTGACACGCTTAAATGCTACTATTAAAACGATTTAGAATGAATATGGGTTTCTGCCAAATTAATAACAGTGAAATTGTAATTCACAATTATTAATTTTTAATTACTTCACAAATATTAATAATTTGTAGTGTCGGTATTGACTGTTTTACAGTATTGCCAGATTCGAATTCGTCGCAACCAGATTAAAAAACATGCTTCGTTTCTGCAGTCAAATTTTGTTTCCAGATTTGTAGACCAGTGCTATTAGAATATCTATGTACATATTATAAAGTCTAGTGAAAAGAAATTCTTTATTTCTGCATGATATTAAACGCTTTATTTAGCATGATTACAATGATCCGGTAAAAGTCACATTTGCACCGCTTTATTTGATAACTTGCTACCATTTTGAAGATAATTTCATTGTGTATTTCTTATAGAAACCACTTGTACAATCGATATCCACAAGTTCCTGTTGAGGGTAATTTTCAACCAACAAAATCTGGACAATAAGTTGGATGCATAAGAATTATCTACCTAAGATTCCGGAGTTTCCGAAGAGTCAATGTTTATGTGTGTGGTCTGACGTTGTCCTGATGGAAGACAATTCCTCATCTATTGGCAAAAGTTGGCCGCTTCCTGGCGATTGCTTCGTTCAGATGATTCAATTGTTGAGGAGCATCTTACGGTAGATGACTCCCACAAATGCACATCAAAATCTTTTTGACCATCAATTCTGAACTGGCCATCGTTGGCGCCGCCTCATCGCGATTCGGCCACCAACGTTTTCACTTAACGTTGCAGCAAGTGACCCATTTTTCATCGACAGTTACAAATCACTCCAGAAATGGGTGAATTTTTTTGCGATCGGTACTTATCGCACATAGAAATTTGGTTTCTTTCTGCGTAAATTCGTGTGGGTTTATTTGACTGGGTTTATTTTTGAGTCCAGCCATTCGAAAGTGATTCTAAAGGTTTTTTGTGCAATGTTAACATCCAGCATCGAAACATTGCGATTTTAATTCTATTCTATTCTATCGAAGTTTTCGACAATTGATCTTCCATCACCAAAATTATCGAAACAGAATCACTATAACCAATATCGCTATTGATTGGTTGTTGCAGTATCTGGACCATAAACAGTACTCATGTTTTCATCTTTCTTCATCTTTATCGAGGAACAACTCTAAAATATTGCCCATTTTCGGTTTGCGTGTGTCCCTTTTTGCGTCAACTAAATTAGTACTGAGTTAAGCAATTACAAAAATGTTGGAGTAGTTTTTTGAGCAATAAATCGTATGTTTATAACATCATCGATCGACATCACCGATCGCACTTACGCAATCCGAGATGTAGATTTCTAAAAACATCTATTGGAATAATAACAATAAATACAATTTAACAATTTTCGGAAGCCCCCCACTAAATCGACCAAATTGTACCGGATTGTCCATTTCTCGGTTTCAAAAGTAAAGTTAAATAAAACACTCATAAAGATATGATATCGATGAAACTTCTATTTCATTGTAATGCTAGGACCTTTCCGTTACCAAGTACAATGTCATTTAAATGACTGCCTATGGATTGGTTGCAGCAGTGAATCATTCTGAGGTAGTTTTCGACCACTTTTTCCCACATTTTGGGCGGTACCTTGACGATAACTTGACGAATGTTGGTTTTCAAATGGTCCAACGTTTGGATAACCGGATAACCGCGTTAATACGCTTTCTGCCCTAGCCCCACGAAAAAAGTCTAACGACGTCAAATCACATGCTCTTGGTGGCTAATTGACGTCGCCAAAACATAAACTTACGCTTTCTGGAAACTTCTCATGAAATAAAGACAAAATCTATCATGTTGTCTGACTCATGACACCATCTTGTTGAAACCACATACCGTCCAGTCCATAATCTTCAACTGCAAGCCAAAACAGTTAGTTATTATACGGCCGTAGCAATCTGAATTGAAAATACGCCATATATGATTATCCGCCATACTTTAACTAACAGAAGCTATATTTTTGGCGCTGTGTACATTGCGGTAATGCTTCCAGTCTCTTCAAATTTCTTTATAATCTTACCACGTTTGAATCACCACTTTTGTAGTAAGTTTTAGCTATTTTTACGCATTCTTCAGTTATTAAATCCATCTGATCCACATTCATATTTAAACGTTTCACTAAATAAGTAAAACTTCAGATGACAAGTATTTAACAGTTGACAGCCTTGCCAGATAGTCGGTTTTGAAATCGCTCAATGGATAACGCTATATATTTATGCCACCCTTAGAAGAGTGCCAATGCAGTCCGTTTTCATTCCCAAGTCTAAGTTTGCTGCGTGATAAATTGAACGGAATTTTGCGTAACTAAATGAGGAAATAGTAGCAGCATATTTAAGAATGTCTGAGCAAAATTATATAATTTTTATGGAAGTTGCCACAGAAAACATGGTAGGTGGTGGTTAAAGTACCTAATAAGAGAATGCAAAAGCATTTATAGCGCATTAAAACTGGAAGAACGTGGTATATTATTATTATTATTTTTTTTTTTTTCATAAGTGAGGTGTAAAACATGTATTTTTGGAACAACTGTTGAAGATCAGCAGGAAACAACTATTATACTGAATGAAAAAAATGGAATTTTTATTCTTTCAAACAGTTCTGAATATAATGAACAAGTACAATTAATAATTTACGAATATAAAATCTGAAAATTATAAAAATGGACTACAACAATATGAATTAACATTTAATTATAATATATATTTGATTAACTAATTTTTTATAAAACGACGCTCATCGAAAATAGATTAGGTTTCCCAAAAGCCAATTGATGCCAAAAGAGAAACCATTGAACTATCTCTGCAATATCGTTAAAGAGACGATAGTGAGGAAAGTTTTCAACAATCACTTAATGAACAATGATCAAGGTTCCTTTAGAGGATCAGATCATTGAAATATTACAAAATCGTATCTCAGGTGATTGCCGAACAACAACTATACAGACAGAAGCAAATTAAATTCTCACTATGAGAGGGTTCAGTTTTCTGATAAAAAAACAAGAAATTTGTCGCTTTTGATTTGAAACGGAATCATAAGATTTATATATAATCTAGTCAGTCCCAGTACTGTGTAGTGATTTTATAATCCACTTGAAACTATTATAATCTTTGAAATTCAATTGTATATTCTGAATTTTACAAGATTTTCATGAATAATAAACTTTATTCATTACGTTTAGTTCCTTGGAACTTGGTGGAAATCTGCCCTATATGTATTACCAAGCATCAAACTTACAAAAATGATAATGCATGAAGTAACAGTGTCAATTTATCAATAAGCGTAATTGCATTAGGAACCATCCATGTGACTGAAAACTTGTGACTACCTGGCTGAGCTGTCTTTATGAATATTATATAAGATGTATGCTAGCGCTACAGCCTCTATACATATACATAAATCGCTTAAACCTCTACCAACTACCTTATAGCAACTTGGCAATAATTTAATCACTAAGAGCGTTTTGTTGTTGCGAGGCAATAAATTCAAAGGGGTTTTACAATGTTTATGTTAGGGACATAAAACTCTTTAACGCTCACATTTGTTTCAATCTTCAAACAATATCTGTACGGTTTATTCGGGAATAACGTCAGCAAAAATATGACGATAAAAGACATTAAAAAATGTTATAACATCCAGTCATAGTCATCATCATTGTCATGACCAACCCGAAGACAACGAAGACGGCGAAAGTCTAAACTGTTTCAGCCGCAGATTCCATGCTAAACCCCATGGGAGTGTTACACGTAGCTGTGTATCCATAGAATGAACGAAAAACGTCTAAACCATACATCCTAAAAAAACCGGATCAACACACACACATACACATACAGATAGACCAATAAACCATCTTGATATCGTTGACAGATGACACCCGCAACCATACCTTTTTGTTTGCCACACAGCCCATTGCTACGGTCCTTGGCTTTGTGTGTGTGTAAAAGAACTCAGAAAAAAAGGTGATGTGTCCACAGAGCCAACATTGAAGTGTCATCGACACGGTCGCCAGCACAACCATGAGGCAATAAAAATGTCAATTGTGCAAACAAATACTGAGCTTTCTCCCGGAGAATATACGTCATTCTATCACAAAATCCACACCAATTTTGTTATATATATCTGTCCTCGAAAGATTTGCAAATATTAATAAATACAATACTTCAATGGCAATGCAAAGGCATTTCAAAAATACTGTATGGGGTTTGCAGTTTGAGAGTGCAGTGCAAGTGGGACATCTACGACAAATGGACACACTCTTAATTACTCTTTTTTTCTAGTGCCTCTGAAAAGTGCCGTCCAAAGGGAGAGACTAACTAATCCTATTAGTAGACTGGCATAACCATTTCCTATGGGTTAGATTTACAGCAATTGTAGATTCACGCTGAGGCATTGAATGTAGTCATATATGGGATACCTTGAACCATTTAATTGACGATATTTCATAATTATCTGAAACCAATCGTAATAATTTTATTTTTTTAATTACGATTAATCTAGACAATAGTGATAATTTAAGACCAATTATAAATACAGGGTGTCCGTAGGGACGGTATACTACTTTGTTTGTTTATAATTTTTGATTAAATGGAAGAAAATGGATCTTATTATTGATAAATGATTTTTTAATGTCGGAAATTATGTATGGAATAAAATATCTGACAAATGTCCGCCTCTGTTAGCCTCACAAATGCGAGCCCTTTTGAGCACATTTTTCATTATATTCTCATACATTTCATGCGGTATTTCATTCATTTCGTCACAAATATTTTGTTTGAGTTGCTGAAGCGTTTCTGGCTCGTTTGCATAAACTTTGCTTTTCAGATATCCCCACAAAAAAAGTCCGGACAGTGGAAGCCAATCAACATCACCATTTTATGAAATAACTTGTTGTGGAAAGAGGTATCGCAGTAATTCTATTGTAATCCTGGCTGTATGCAATGTGGCACCGTCTTGTTGATACCACATGTTAATCAAGCCCAAAGCATGCAGTTGTGGCGTCAAAAAGTTTTCAATCATACCACGATATCGCTCCCCATTAACGGTTACCGTTACGCCCTTTTCAGTTTCAAAGAAGTAAGGTCCAATGATTCCACCTGACCAAATTGCACACCAGACTGTCACTTTTAATGGAAAGGTATTAATGTCTTCGTGTGAAAAAATATATCAGTCGATACGGTAAACATGTCATGTTTGAGTACCAACTATCTTCTGAACAAATGTGTTTCATGAAACAAATGAAGAAATGTGCTACTGAACGATATTTTCATGTCTGGCTGGTTGATAGATATAACGATTGGCATAAATTTTGTGAAAATTCTTAGAACTCTGCATAGCTTAATAATTTGCCTGATCGTAGTTGAACATTATTACCGATTTTGTGAAATGCAACATTTCTATTCTAATTTGTGGGTGCGGTAGGCTTTATTTGTGAGCATTGTATAGTATATGAGAAAAATCGGTCAGTTAACCATTTCGAAGCGGGTACCTCGCATGCAAACGAACTACTTATGCGCCAGTAATGTAAGATCTGTAACATATAAAAAAGTTAAAGATAAAGTCGCGCTGTTGTCGTACATATGTACATCCAATTCATGGCGAACATTATACGAGTAAGTCATTCAACCATAACAATGACTGTAAAAATTGAAATGACTGCCGATCAACCAAATAGACTCACAGATTTTTTTCTTTTAATTTTTGATTTTCTTCTTTGTGGAAGAAGCTATTGAACAAGTATTGTTATTTATTTTAGAGCAAAGCAATAGACAAACGAATTGCGATAAGAAGAGGATGCAAAAAATGTACAGTTATTAAATATTCTTGTTTTGCTTTGACAATGTCGAAAAAATCTGCTATTTTTGCGATCATCGAAATAGACTCAAAGGCTGTAATTTTAGTTTCTGATTAGCTGTTCGAACAAAAAGTTGCGTACACTCTTTTGGTGCAATTTAAAAATAATTAAACACAAGATGGGTCGTGGTACAACATTAACTTTGGAGGAAAGAAGCAAAATATTGGCGTATCATGACAGTGAGCTGACAACTCGACAAATCGCTGAAAAAATTGGTAGAAGTCAATCTGTTGTGAGTCATTTTATCAGAAATCTATCGAGTTATGGAAAAAATATGCATAAGCCGACAAGAAAAGCACTAACGACCAGCGAAGAGCGAAGGATTCTCCGAGAGGCGTCAAATTCAACATGTTCTGCCGTCAAAATTCGCCAAAATTTGGGTGTAAACGCCAGTATAGCTACCGTGAGACGTGTAATCCGTAAAGCTAAAGATGTAAAGAGACTAAAAATAAAAAAAAAAACACCGCTTACCGATGTTCGTAAGCAAAGTCGCTGTGTATATGCCCGCAATCACATGGCATGGAATAGGGAGTGGCATCAAATCGTTTTTTCTGATGAAAAACGTTTTAATTTGGATGGACCAGATGGCTTTAAGTATTACTTCCATGATTTAAGAAAGGAGGAACTCTTTTTAACCCGACATCTTAGTCATGAGGGAGGTGTTATGGTGTGGGGCGCAATATCCTACTATGGGCCATTTGAAATTCAATTTGTTTCATCCAGGATGAATGCAAATAAATACATAGAACTGCTTCAAAAAGCATTTCCCCATTTTTCGAACATTTTTAGATCATTGCCCTGGACATTTCAACAGGACAATGCCCCAATACACACCTCTCGAGTGGTAAAAAAGTGGATAAGTGACCAAAACGTAAAGTTGATGGAGTGGCCTCCGTACTCTCCTGATATCAATATTATCGAAAATTTATGGGGATGGCTTACACGTAAGGTTTATCAATCTGGAAAACTGTTTGAAAACGTCGAATCATTAAAAGCAGCCATTTTGAACGACTGGAGCGAAGTGTCCTTGGACTATTTAAAGTCACTTTACGATTCACTTCCTGATCGAATTTTTGAAGTTATTTCAAATAAAGGTGGCTTTACTCATTATTAATAGCGTGTAAATATTATAAGAAAATTATTTTTTACATTGTTTTTTCATTAATTTGTGGTTTAGATACAATTAAAGTCCTTGAGTCTATTCGGTTGAGCGATAAAAAAGAGTACTTTTTGAGGTAAACCTAAGAAAAAAAATTTTAAAAATTTAATTGTAAGCTTAGAACGCTAATTTTTGTTTTGTTTAATTTTAAATTGATTACTGAATAATAAAAAATTACTGTGTCCCATTTATATTTATATAAAAAGTCGTAAACTCAATTTAAAAAAAAAAAATCTGTTAGTCTATTTGGTTGATCGGCAGTGTATATATATATATATATATATATATATATATATATACATATATGCATACATACATATATTATGTATATTATATATGTATACATGTATATATATATACATAATTTTTTTTTGTGTAAAAAGACATGTTATTTGTTTAGGAAAAAAGTTTACTAAACTTTGTTGATAATTTTAAATACGACAATTAGGCCATCAGAACACTTTTAAATGGGATCTAACGAAACAAATTTACAAATTGAATTTACATTTGAAAGTTTGAACGGATACGCACGCATTATTTGGTAATGTTTCTACATTCATAATTCCATTTCAATTGCACAGAATTCACTACATACGGTTTAGTAATAAGAAATTCATTATGTCACAAACAGATGGTTTTAGCAATCTGTATCGGTCTGCAATAGATGATGTTACCAAAGAGAGTAAATGTATAAGTGGACTAATCACTCAATTGGTGTACTTATTGTTGTGTCAGAGTAGTTGATCATCAGCAACGTGTAACCGCTGCCATATACACATACTATTGGCTTCTACAGCTTTCCTCATAACTTACACGTTCTTAGCAATAGCTTAAATGTACCAAAAGAGATTTATTCAAAAGACTGCAGCTATGTTTGCACTCTTGCATTTACTCTCTTGAATTTTACACAGTCAAAGATAATAAATGTATTATTAATTTTCGTATTTATTGTTACAATAGAGTAGTGTAATGATCACTAGCAGCAAGTAACCGCTGCCATATTCGTATTTGGCTTCAACAGATTTTCTCATGACTTACACTATCGTAACTATAACTCAGATGTGCCAAGAGGGGTACGCTTAGAAGACAGCTGCTATACAGGGTGTCCGTCGGGAAGGTATACTACTTTGTTTTGCCGCCATTTTGGTAAACATTAGTCTTGACAGTTCATAGTTGGCAGTCGTGAATTGAAGACGTGGCAAATTTATTATGGAAAAATATTCGATATTTTTATCAAAATCAATCATTGATTACTGTGACGATGAACAAGTTATGTGAAATTTTTGGGAGAAACAACGTGCCAACAAGACGCACTATTTATCGTGTAGTGAATGAATTCAAAGAAAGAGGGTCTGTAGCTGATAAGGATAAGCATGGACCACAACGTACTGCAATATCGGCTGAAAACATTACTGTTGCTCTAGAGAGTGTTCAAAACAATCCATCAACCTCATTTCGACGCCGTGCTCAGGAACCTGGTGTTCAAAGAACAACTTTGGCCACCATTTTGCACAAGGATTTGAATTTGTTTCCATTTAAGATTCAGTTGACACAAGAGCTTATTCCACAGGAACATTTACGCCGCTGTACATATGCCAATAGGATGTTACAGCTCGCCCATGCAACCCCGATTTTCATGAAAACATTATAATGGGTGACGAGGCACATTTTCTCTTGAACGGGTATGTGAATAAACAGAACAGTCGGTTCTGGGAAATGGAAAACCCTCAAATTAATCATCAGTCACCTTTGCATCCATTAAAAATGACAGTCTGATGTGCAAATTGGTCAGGAGGAATCATTGGATCTTACTTCTTTCCAGTGATTTTCGTGTCAAAGATGCACCACGATCTGGGAGGCCAATTGTCGAAACTGACAATAGAGGAATGAAAATCATTAAGTCCAGCAGGCTGTTTCGATTGCCCAGGAGTTAAACATTGCACAAAAAACTGTTTGGAGCTATTTGAACAAGACTGAAAATAAAAATAAGTTAATGCAAAAGAATTTTCATCTGCGAATCGCTGATAATTCACAACAAAATCGTGCTATTTCTGAAGCGTATAGTGGCTGGTAATGAAAGGTGGAACACTTACGGCAACGTCAAGCAAAAACGGTCGTAGTAGTATAGCGGTAACCCGGTGCACGGGGGTCAATCCAGGATTGATGGTCAAGAATTTTTTTATGTGCGTATGGTGGGATTGACAGAAAATCATATGCTAGGAGCTACTCCTCAACGGCCAAACTCTTACACTATCAATAATTGGATAGTTTGAAGGAGGCGATCATCTAAAAAATGCCAGCTTTAACCAATAAGAGACGAATTTCATTCCATCACGATAATTTCAGGTAGAAGGTAGCATCATCAGAAGTTACGGGAAATAGTTAGGTAGTTATTATGCACCCACCATACAGACCGCATGTGCAGACACTGTCTATGGCGAACAATTTTACTGAGGAGAAGGTTGTGAAAATCTACTGCCGCAGTCTTTTGCCGATAGGAACGATAGGTTTTATGCGAGGGATATAATGGAATTATCTTAAAAATGGCAATATTTCATCGGAAAAAATGTGCACATCTGACATAAATTGGAGCATTCTGACTTTGCTAATTTTTTGTTTGTTTTTACTACGCCTTCGGTCTTATTCGGTCTTACTGAAGTATAATATAACGTGTTTTTTGCAATCAATTTTGCCAATGAAGTGCTAAATTAGATGTATTAGATGTAACACATGTTGGTAAATGGCACAAAAAGTACAGGAAGTGAGATTTGTTGACAGTGCTTAGTATAGCACTAGGCGAGACAACATTCAAACATACATGACGTTCAAACATCGATACATGTAGATATTTGTTGTATAAAAAGCACGTGTATTATTTGAAGAATACGTTGTAGTACGCACAATCATAAATCATGATATTCCCTAATTTAAAGCAAAGAAAAATAAAAAAAGATGTACTTAAACAAATACTAATAAATCATTACACCTGAATCCAGACACACGTTCGTGTTCCTGCACATACAAATATGCGTATACACGCTTATACACACAGATATGACTAAAGCGACAAAGTTTCCCATACATACCGTGTCATCCTACTTTTCTGCAGATTGAGGAGTAGAACCTAACATTTGCTTATTGAAAGGACATCCAATCACAGATATTGACAGTTTTAAGCCACAAAAACAATATTGGGTTAAGACTAGAGACGACATCTCCCAGCCTGTGCTAATAATTCATGCTACACCATAGGTAAGAATAGAAATCACCTATGACTGCGGATTGCACCGGAGGCAAGATAGAAGTATAGTTAAATCAAATGTAAATATTGGAATGAAAAGAAAAATAAAATCAATTGTACGAGTATTATTTACACGTTCCAAGACAATGATATGCAATTGTTAAAGATTCCCTACAAAGTTTTTGTCTCCTTTGGGAAGGTGTAAATTGAGAAATGTGGATATATGAGAGGAAGTGATTTATGACTATTTGAAATTTAAGCGTACCACATCTGTTTGTAAAAATAGTTTCATTTGCATGCAAAGTAAAACCGATGTCGTTGCTCCCAACTAAATATGAAAGTTTGGTCTGTTTTGCAAATATTCTGAAATGCGTATAAATGACCTCCATACGCATTCACGCATATACGAGGTGTAATCCAAAAATAATCGTTATTTTAAATTCTTTCAAAATGTGTTTATTCATCAATAACTATCTTGTATAATACACTATGCCAGCGTTCTTTCCAATCCTCGAAACTCTTCTGAAACGTGGTTTTTGGTATCGCCAACAGCTCCTGTTTCGATTTTTCTTTTATCTCTTCTATCGTAGCAAAACGCTTTCCTTTCATCGGTGTCTTCAATTTTGGGAAGAGGAAAAAGTCAGCCATACACCCATGATTCATCACCAGTTATGACCTTTTTGAGGGAATCTGGATCGTCGGTGACGACATTCAACAGCTCGTGAGCGATGTTCATGCGACGTGGTTTATGTTTAAAATTTAGCAATTTTGAAACAATCTTCGCTGCCGCACGTTTCATGCCTAAAACGTGACACACCTCGTACGACATCTAATCAGAGAATTTTTTATTGCGCCCTGAAGGTTTGAAGTCGGGATCGCCTCATTTATTGTTTTAATGGACTGCTTCAATTGAGTCAAATTCCTTGGTTTCGTTTTGTGCACCTCTTACTTGATATAACCCCATGAAAAAAAGGTCTGGTGCAATCAATTCGAGTGACCTTGATGGCCAGCAGAAAGTGAAGTTTCCGGACACTAATTTGATTGAGAATTTTTTTTCACTATAACCAGTCTTGCCGTATGTGCGGCTGTTCCATCTTGTTGTAACCGAACGTAGACGTCTTGATTAATGAAACTCCTTGAACATCTATAAATAACTGTCCTTATTAACAGTTATACCGTTTTCTTCAAAGGAGTTTGGCCCTTTAGTGCATCTTAAGGAAACTGCACATCTCACAGTGACTCGTTCTGTGTGAATTTTCGCCTCATGGACTATTTCTGTATTAGATTACCGTTTAGATCAAACAAGTAATTTATTAAGTGGTTGTCTTCTTCGGCCATTTTATTCATGTTTTTCCAAAATTCCAGACGAATAGGCAAATCCACGGGGTTTAGTTTGCTTATTGTACGGACTTTGTAAGGAAAGAAGTTTACGTCATCATGAATTGTCCGTTGAAATGACTGCCTGTTAACTCTAACCTACACCGATAAGTTTCGAGACGAAACGCTTGGATTGGCCTGAATTAACGATGCTACAGCCACGATTGTGTTTTGAACCCGAACTTAGGGATCTGTATGTACAGTCTTAGTGCGATACTTCCAAACAAACATGTTTATCCACCTCATAATGGTCCATCTACTCAGGGGACCACCAAACTCCCACCTAAATTTCCTTTGGGCCGAAATGAAGGATTGCAGAACATGGTACCGCCGCACTACCAAATCCTCTTCTCGGTATCCCAAACATGCATTATAATAAATCTAGATAGTAATCTGTTAAATATAAAAAATAAACCGATTATTCACACAGAAAAAATGTTTTTAAGTATTGTGTTTGTAGCGCTATTCGTACGCCACCCTGTACATAATTCCAGTGCAACTATTGTGGTAGAAAAATTCGGCATGCACTCACCAAATTTTAGGAAGATTTGCACCATATAGTTGGACAAAATTAATTTTTTGAATATTTTGAAACAATCTTAAATGCAATCTTTAAAAAATCTGAATTAATTTGACAATAATTTTCTGAATTTTATTATCCATAGCTTGGATTAAATGACTCTTAATGCTTTGTAGACTATTTCACCATTAATGCTTATAGGACTTATGTTAAGTTGTCGATCAATAACTTATCAAGTGGAAAGGAAGAGATGTACATATGAACAGACATGCAGCAATGCAGCCAAAAAGGCTGAAACGAAATCAAGAGATGTAAATAAGTGGCCGGTCCCAAAACTAGCCCACCTAACCAAGAATACACAAAAAATTGGGAGAATTTTTCTTAATTTTTCAAAAAAAAAAAATAGCAGACGAATACTTTGCGACGGTATTACTCGTACAGGATTTTCAAGCGTAAAGAACGAATCAGCTAAAATAATTTGGCTGAAGGGAAGTCATTTGTATCGTTGCGTGAACGGCAACAGCTATAACTTTTGATTGGATGTCATTATCTACCTCGGACAAGTACGCAACATAAGCTTGTAAGTTGGGTAAAATGAATTGCTTGCTAATAACACTGTGTAACGTTTTTTGGGGTTTTTGTCTGGGGGGTGAGAAATTCCAAGTCAGGGTGATGGTACTAGGTCAGTATAGTAAAATCCTCTATTTATCGTAAGAACTGTGAAACTCCTTAAAATAGCCATCACTCGCAAACCACCGAGTCATTTTTTCAAGTTTGTTGATAGAAAATAGCAATTCGGATTCATTAATTTTGGCCGCAATAGCGGATGTGTGAACTGGAGTATTGTCCTGATGAAACAATAATTTCTTTTTTGCCAAATGCGGCCTTTTTCCCATAATTGCATCGCCTAAACGTTGCAATAAATTAACACGATAATTACCGTTGATGATTTTTTCTTTCTGAAGACAATCAATAAAAAATAATCGCATTGACATCTCAAAAAAACTGACGCCACACACTTGCCTCCAGATGGTTAGGACATCTGTTTTTCGGTTTTGTGACCGTCCTCGTATATAATGCTGTTACCACATTGCGTGGTTATATTTTAAATTATTTTTCATTCAGACATTGGCAATCATATTGTTCTCACATACTTGACATACATAAGTAAAGGGTGGATCATAAGTAACGTTAACGGCGTTAACGTGGCGCATACGTAACGTTTCGGCGTCAATGCTTTGTTGTGCATCATTTGTTTTTAACTCGTGAACCAATTACATCTTATATGGGAAACGATGTAACATATATAAAATTCTTTGCAAAGACCGCCTAACTGCAGAGAACGTCGCCTGGTAGAAGTTTCGGGGTTTTCCTTAATACTTGCTTGCACTCGAGCAATGGTCACTTCATTTCGAACTGCACGAGAGTTACATACACAATTCCCACACTTATATGAAAAATGACACCATTGACGACTTCATGGAAAATATAATAAGTACAAAAAACTAATACAAAATTGTAACAGCAAACTCATTTCCGTTTAAGTTCAGAAAACGAAATTATTTATCGGTCGCAATTCCAGGAATTGCAACCGTTGAATTATAATATGAAAGAACCAAGAAATACTGTCAACATTATGCATAGGTAAACAAAAATTGTAAAATGTATTTAAAGCCAAATTAACGGAAATGGATATTAACAATAAGTTAACGATAATCAAAGAAAACAGAAATAAAGTCAGTTGTTAAAAATCCACGGTTGAGACCAAACGGCATTTCGGTTGTTTTATACATATTTTTTAAAAACGCTTCCACCACGATCAGTTATAAAATTGGCGCAGTCGGTAGGATCCCAAAAAAAATTAGTAACAGGGATCCAGTGATACGAACAGTTGCAAAATAAAAAAGTGTATAATAAAATTTGTAAAAACTATTATCAATTCTGCGAATCCTACGGGACCCTCCAGAATATAATAAGAAAAATTTTATTTACAAGTTCAAATAGAAAAGTGCAGTGAACAATTATTCAATCTAAAGAAAATTGGACACCACAAAAGTACAAATAAAGTGCAGTGAATACACAGAAAAAAAGATCTGTGTACTAACCACTAAATAAAAAGTAATTGAAAAGTGGCAAATAAATCGTGTAAAGGTGCAGCTAACACTTAAGTAAATTTCTGAGCGAAAACTATCAAGAGAAGAAAAAAACAGAAAAACGTCAAAATTCGACAATCAAGACAAAGGCGATTTGACGAAAGAAGAATGGAGCAGATACAACAAGAAATAGCCAACGTGGATATCGTGGAGCAGCTTGCAAGAAGAGAACAGCAGCTGGAATAACTAAGACTCGCTTATGTCGAGTTACAACAAAGGCAACAGCAGGACCATGACATTCTGAGCAGGACACTGAAAAATGTTAATCATCTTCCAGTCTTCACAGGACAGGGAGATGTGACTGTCAACTCCTTTTTCAGCAGTGCGGAATACCTGATATCATCACAACAAAACGAAGAACAAAAGAAAGAGGTAGTTAGAGCCATATACTACAAAACCATACAAGGTGAAGCAAAAAATTCAATTATCAACATACCCGAGCCGGATAACTGGAGAATCATCAAGGACACGTTAAAGTTGAGATACAAACCGGACTCGGAACCCTATCAGATCTACAGGAGAATCGCCAACTTGCGGGTCAATACATTAAGTGAACTAATTGATAAGATCCAGAACATCAAATACAAAACTGATGACTTAATAGTATACTATAATGGCGAATTTGGTATCGACTTAACAAATATAGATAGACTGTTAGTAAATACTATTAAGGAAATAACACAAGGGACGTTGTTAGACAAAATTTATGAGCAGAGAGAACTAAAGAATATATTATACATAATGAACCAAAGACGATTTGAAGATACGTGTATAAGACCGAAATACTAGACTTATTGGAAAGAAGAAAGACATAGGAATCAGTACCAAAATAAACAAAATATTGACAGGACATATTATAACAGGGAAGCAATTAATAAGCGACAGTATCAGGGTAGGAATAAATGGAATCCAAATTTTTATAGACATGAGGAACAAAACAGTAATAATAAAAACAATAATTCTGGAAGATACAGATTTCAAAATAATGTAAGAGATAGAAAATTTCCAGGACAATTTCAACAACTAGGAAACCCAAGACCAAACTCCAATCAAGTTCGTTGGAATGCTCATAAATATAACCAACCGGAACCCATGGAAATTGACAATATAGAAATGAATTACAGTAATCCTCAGGTGGCAGGACACCCTAATCACAGGTTTGGCCAAAATCGCTTAAACTCTGATAGGCAAAGCCCAGAGGAACCAGTAAAGAATTATGGCGAGGAAATGAATAATACTATTTTTTTTTACGAAGCAGCAGCAGAATGTCTGCCAAAGATAACACTAAATATTAACAATAAAAAGTACACAGCATTAATAGACACAGGAGCTATTTTTAGCTTAGTTAGTAGTGAGATAAATGATTTTACAAAAATAAAATTGAAACACCCAATAATATTTAATAAGGTAACAGACAAAGGCACAATTGATTATGAGGTACATACAAATGGACCGGATGAATTTAATTTACCCAACAACGGAAGGATTCGTTGGAAGGTCACACCATTAAGGGGGAAAACATATCATTTTATAATAGGTATTGACATATTAAATTTTTTAAATTCAAAAATAAATATTGAAAGAAGGGAAATAATACTAAATGGAAAGGTGAACAATTTTGTTAATAACCCTTACGAGTTTAATCACATCTATACACTTGAAGCTGGTAATTCCGATCTGGAAAGGCTTAAATTAAACCATTTAAATGAAAAAGAACATGAAGAAATTATTAAATTATTAAAGCGACATAACAAATTATTATACAAGGAAGGTGACTTATTAGCCAACACAACAGAAATCCAACATGAGATCAGAATTACAACACAACAGCAAATTAACTCGAAATTATACAGATATCCACCTCAACATGAGATGGAGGTCAGAAAACAGATCAAAGAAATGGAAGAACAGGGTATCATACGGAAAAGCCACTCACGATATTCCAGCCCATTAATAGTAGTACCTAAGAAAATGGATAACTCCGGAGAAAAAAAATACCGAATAGTAATTGATTATAGGAAGTTAAACGAAGTCACTATAGATGATAAGTTCCCTTTGCCGAATATCGATTCAATATTAGATAAGCTTGGAAGAGCCCAGTACATTACAACGTTAGACCTTGCAAATGGATATCATCAAATTTTGGTAAAGAAAGAGGACAGGGGAAAAACGGCATTCGTAACACCGCACGGGTTGTACGAATTTATAAGGATGCCATTTGGCCTTAAAAATGCGCCAGCCACATTTCAAAAGCTAATGAATGATATTTTAAGAGATTACATTAATAAAACATGTGTTGTGTATCTAGACGACATTTTTAAGGTTCTAGAAAACAAAAGTTTAAAAATACAAATAGACAAATGCAATTTTTTAAGAAAAGAAACCGAAATTCTGGGACATATATTGATGAAAGATGGCATGAAGCCGAATCCGAACAAAATTGAGATCATTCAAAATCTGGAATTACCAAGGACTGAGAAACAAATTAAAAGTTTTTTGGGGATAACAGGTTACTATCGTAAATTCATTAAGGATTATGCGAAAGTAGCCCAACCGATAACAAAATACCTAAAGAAAGGCGCAAAAATTAATGTAAAGGATCCAACATACATTGAAGCTTTCGAAAAGTTAAAAACATTAATAAGTACACACCCTATTTTACGTTATCCCGATTTCAATAAACAATTCACATTGACTACGGACGCATCTAACTATGCGATTGGTGCGGTACTATCACAAGAAGGTCACCCAGTGTGCTACGCTTCAAGAACATTAAATAATCATGAGAAAAACTATTCTGCAACGGATAAAGAATTCCTAGCAATAATGTGGAGTGTAAATTATTTTAGGCCTTACATCTATGGTAAAAAATTTAAAATCCTTACTGATCACCAGCCAAGTAAATATCTCCATTCGAAATACAGAGGAAAATACATGTCACCCAAGCACCAGCAATGGCTCTTAAAATTAGGTGAATACCAGATCGATATAGAATATCTAAAAGGTAAAGAAAATAAGGTAGCAGATTTTTTGAGTAGACTAGAAAATAGTGAGGACACTATTTCAAAAAAGGAGAGAGATAAAGATTCTGACAGTTTTTCAATTAATAATATCGATGATGACATATCAATGGTAACAATAGACTCAGCACAAGAAGATTTAGGTGATAATTTTTTTATAAAAGAGGAAATCGTGAATAAATACATATAAGACTCAACTAATTTTGGCGAATAATAAAACAGTGGAATGTAGAGAAATACATGGAAAGAGAATTATTTTTATTGCAGAATGCGACTTCGAACAGATGGGATATATTTTTGGAAGATATATCTCCAGAGGTAAAATAGGCATTTATTCAGAGTTATCAAAGCACAGCTATAATAAAATGCAACAGAAGTTAATAGATATGTATTCAAATGACAGTCAAATTAAATTCATAAAATCTACCATGAGAGCAATGGACATTGAGATAGAAGTTGAAGCTATTAAACAAATTTCATTATATCATGTTAGGGAAAGTATGCATTCAGGAATAATAGAAACTTACAACAACATTAAAAATAAAATATATTACCCAAAACTTATCGAACTAATCCAAATTGTAATAAACCAATGCGACCTCTGCCAACAAATAAAATACGATAGACGTCCAATTAAAAATAAATTTCAACTTACAGAAACACCGTCAGATAAAAATAAAATTATACACATTGATACATATGTAATTAAGGGTAATCGTTTTTTAACAACAATAGACAAATTCTCAAAATTTGGGGCAGTTTACTCACTGAACGATAGAAATCCTATCACAATAATTGAACAATAATTGAACAAAAATTGGAAAACCAGATAAAATTATAGCTGATAACGAATTTAAAGCAGCACGAATTCAAGAATTCTTGGACCAAGAAGGAATCCAACTGCATTTGACAAAACCCAATAGCCATACGGGTAATGCAGATATAGAAAGAATGCATAGTACAATAGCAGAAAAATTCAGAATTTTATACCAAACAAACAAGGAAATTGCAACAAAACAATTAATCTAAAGAGCAATAAGAAATTATAATGATCGTTATCACTCAAGTACCAAGTATACCCCAAATGAAGTTCAATACGGAAAAATAGAAAAGGAAAAAGTTCGGAAGAATCTAGAAAGTAACAAAAGAAAGGTCATACAAAGATTAAATAAAAACAGGGAAGAATACAAAGAAATTAGAGAAGAAGGATACATTAGAAACTATATGACAGTCAGGCACAAAGAACAACCGAAATATAGAAAGCAAAATTAGACAAAACACACCCATGCAATATTAAACGACCTTTGAAATTTTCAGATACAGACAATATTAATGACAATACTGATATGGACACCAATGACTAACATACAACTATTGAAAAATAGAATAGAACAAATACAAGATAATGTTATCTCTGCTCAAAACAATGTTGCACAACCAAATATTTTAACAAGCTATGAAATACAAAAATATGATATTGATTACAATAAACTTAAATATATACAACTTGGAACGGCATTTTTAAATAACACATATTTAATTTTTGGTATTAAAATACATAAAACATTTGAAATTGTAAAATTAAGAACAATTGTACCCATACCAAATAACGAGAAAAAAGAAATAGATTACAACATAGAACAAGTTTTTGAACTTAAAAATAAAGTTTATACATTTGAAGAACACAAACACTTAAAAGAATTGAAAGTAAGCACTCATTGCGTAGTTAAGAAGGATTGTAAACTAATAAAACAAGAAGATTTTAAAGTAATAGAAGTAAACATAGACACAATTATAATTAAAAATGCAAAAGATATTCAAATTAATCAAACTTGTAATTCTGACAAAATTTCATTAAACGGAAACCACCTAATTAGCTTTAACAATTGTTCAATTAAAATAAAAGATTACTATTTCTCGAATATGGTAGAAAATATAGAAGAAAAACAAATACTTAATGGTTTTGCAATATTAAAGAATTTTACGAATAAAGTAACATTGGAACAAATTGAATTAGAGCACCAATCAAACATAAAAAATATTGAAAATTTATACTACCATAAAAAATTAACATACAGCTGCAACATTTTAATTATAATTCTAATAATTGTTATTATCATTGTAACTTCTATTAAACATAAAAATGTTAAAATAAAACTTAACAACAGAATTCAGGAGAATTCTAATTTAAAGGGGGGAGAAGTTACATACACAATTTCCACACTTATATGAAAAATGACACCATTAATACAAAATTGTAACATCAAACTCATTTCCGTTTAAGTTCAGAAAACGAAATTATTTATCGGTCGCAATTCCAGGAATTGCAACCGTTGAATTATAATATGAAAGAACCAAGAAATACTGTCAACATTATGCATAGGTAAACAAAAATTGTAAAATGTATTTTAAGCCAAATTAACGGAAATGGATATTAACAATAAGTTAACGATAATCAAAGAAAACAGAAATAAAGTCAGTTGTTAAAAATCCACGGTTGAGACCAAACGGCATTTCGGTTGTTTTATATTTTTTAAAAACGCTTCCACCATGATCAGTTATAAAATTCGAGATCTTTCAGCACGCGGAAGATCACAGACAGCCCATTGTTGCCCAAAACGCTGACCCAATCGGTAAATTATTGGAGCGCTAGAAACATTTTGAACATGAAAGAAATGTCGATGTGATCTGAATAATCGAATGCTGACTTTCAAAGTAAAATTTAACAACTTTGGTTCTTTGTTCTGTGCTGAGCTTTTTCATCATAAATGTCCCAAGTACTATTTAGTTAATTCTGTAAAGAGACGAAAAAAAAGACTTCAACAAGAAATGTGTTCACTGATCAAATCTTAGCGTTACTTATGCGCCGCCCCATATACTCGTATGTTTAGAAGCCAATGCAAAGACCTGTTAATTTTTAAACTACACGAGATCACATTTAGTTTGTTAAGGAATTTCGCCCCACCCCCCCCCCCCCCGATTTCGAAAATCAGAAAATCTTATTTAAGAATAGGCTGTAGAGAATGAGAAAAATAAATTCATTGATTGTAATTGTTATTAAATGAATGTCTGCCCGGTGCAGTGATATCATTGATATCATCAATGTCATTATGCCGCCTATAGTTTTCGAGTTTCAGTGAGTTTGTTGTTTTATTGGTATTCCTTTACGATCCAAATATTATAAGAATTGCTTTAATTTCGTTGAAATTGTTAAATATAGGAACCTTATATTAATTTTTCAGTTACTCTTTATTTATGTTATTTTTTAGTTGTAGCGCAAAATATACGTGAATTCATTTCCATTATGGAAAATTATATTTTCAATAATTTAAATCCCTCTAAAAATGAACATTTTTCAGTTTTATTCTATTACCCTTAATGTCACTCAGGAAAATTCGCCATGAGTTAAAGCAGCACCCTCCCTAAAAAAAGGTTAATGCCACATATTTCGAATTTTCGGTAATCTCATTAGATGCCGTCAGCATTAAATTCATACAAAATGTATCGCTTAGCGTTTGTTTATCGCTTAAGCGTTCACGTGAATACATCACTTCCTATCCCGTTGCCGACATTAAAAAACTGCACTACAGAATCCATGATTTTTTCCCTCTCTTCAATCCTTGTGCACATAAATCATGTTAGCAAGTACGTGTCCTGCAGGCCAAATATGCCCTAAACATACTTTATTGTTATACCTCGTCGTCTTGCAGTGTCAGAAGTTAGTAACAAAACTAAATAAATACACACAAATACAACAAGTGTTGGATGGCGCTTTAAGCGTCCAAGTCGAACTAATATTACACTGCAATGAACAAGAATTTAACTAAGGAGAAATATTCCGCATATGAGTTCAAAGAGCAGTGGCTTGACATTTGTAATACATCAATTCTAATGAACAAAATAATAGTGTAAACAGATTATTTTGCAGCCATTTACAATAGGTGGCTATGTTCAGGCAAAATACTGGATTATTCATTTTTCGGTTCCAAAAGTAAAGTTAAATAAAACTCACATAAAGCTATGATTTCGATAAAGCTTGTGTTTCATTATAATGCTTGAAACTTTCTATTATGTGCGAAATACAATGCCATTTAAATAACCGCCTCTGGTTGGTTGCAACAGTGGATCCTTTCGGGGTTTCTCCAGTGTTATTTTCGAAAAAAATACTACCCAATGAAAGCTACAGACCATAATGGGCACCAAACAGTTACTTTTTTCTTATGAAATTTCTTTTCCACAATCAGTTCTGGGATCTCCGAGCCCAATATCCGACAATTCTGCTTGTTGACGTAACCACCAGGTGAGAAATGAGCTACTTGCTAAAGAAAATTTTGTTCGATTGAAAGCCCACGTTTAGGTCACCACTTTCGTATTAATTTTTAACTATTTTTACGCATTCTTTGGTTATTAAAACATCCATTTTCGTAAATGACAAATCTTTCAGTAAATAAATTACACTTCAAATGTAATTTACTTGACATTTGTAATTTCACTTGAAACCTCTAAATAAATAACCTGTTATCATGTGTAAGGCAAAGGGTAATTTTGGGAAATCTACTCATCTGACGATTATATATATATATATATATATATATATTTTTTTTTTTTTTTAATTCTGTATTTATTACAATCTGTTCTTGGACATTCAGTAACATTTACATTGGCCTACATACTAGTTATATACTAAAATTTTATTCTTATTCGGGAACACTTCCTTGAGTGTCCCTACTGCTATATTCGTCCTGAGTAGGCAGGTCCTGTGTGGTTCTCCTCCTTAGTCTGGTAAATAATGGTGTTTCGTTCATCAGATTGGACGCCAGCTGATTCGAATGTTGTTGAATACGATTCATGTATCTAGGGGAGTATTTTGGACTTCTTCCTTAATGAAGGGTGTTTTCAATTCTCTACGCAATTGTTTGTTCGAGAAGTATCTGGGTGCACCGGTAATGGTTCGCAGTACTTTGGATTGAAAGCGCTGCAATATTTCAAGGTTGGAGTTTACTGCAGTCCCCCATAACTGGATTCCATATGTCCATACGGGATTTAAGACACATTTACAGATTTTTAATTTGTTATCTGGGGATAATTTGGATTTGCCATTCAAAAGTCAATTTAAGGATCTTAGTTTGAGCCCCAAGGCCAGTCTTTTTGTAATTATATGCTTTCTCCAAGTTAGTGTTCTGTCCAAATAAATGCCTAGATACTTTGCATCATTTGCTTGAGGTATTTCAACATTATTAATAGACACAGGAGGGCAACATCCTCTCCGAAGTGTAAACGTTACCTGAACCGATTTCGTTTCATTTGCCTTTATTCTTCATTACTGCAGCCATTTTGTTATGGTATCGAGATGTTTTTGCAATTTTCTAGACGCTTGATCCGGGTTGACGTCAGTGGCAAGAACAGCTGTATCGTCTGCAAACGTTCCAATAAGAGTCCCTTCTTCTGTGGGTAGGTCCGAAGTGAAAATCAGATATAAGGTAGGACCAATAATGCTGCCCTGAGATACTCCCGCATGCGATTTAAGCATGTCTGACATGTCTTCGCGGTATTTAACAAAAAAGGTTCGTTCAGATAGATAAGATTTCAGAAAAATGAAGAAATTCGTGGGTATCATTTTCTTCAATTTGAATAAGAAACGTTCGTGCCATACCCTATCAAAGGCTTGCGAAACGTCCAGAAATGCCACATTGCAATACTTTTTCGTGTCGAAAGATTTATTAATCAGTTCAACTAATCTATGAACCTGTTCAATCGTCCCATGTCCCTGTCTAAAACCAAATTGGTGATCAGGTATTAGTTTTTTGGGCTCTATTATAGGGTTTAATCTTTGGAGAAATAAAATTTCGAGGACTTTTGATGGTATAGGTAGGAGGCTTATGGACCTATAGGAGGAGGTTTCTTCAGGTGGTTTTCCTGGTTTTCGTATCATTTTCACCTGCGATATTTTCCATTGTGGCGGAATGTACAACTTTAAGATGATTATATATAATGATATTACATTTTTCCGAACTAATGATGACCGTCACTGGTCTGATAATTAGAATACGCGACTATCGTACATATTATCAAGGCTTCCAGTCATGGTGCAACTAGATATCAACAGTTACTTCTCATATTGGCGTTCTTAATCATCGCAAAACTGTAGGACCCGTTGGGCAAGCCTACAAACAGATCGTTTGTAAGTTCACTGGTTGAAAGAAGCCTTCCCTCAGCCCACCCATGGATGCAAGAGAATTTGTTTATCTTCAAATGATGTACATACATTTTTAGGAAGAGGAAATAAATTAAAAATGCATGCATTTTTACATAATATAAACACAATTTTAACCAATTTAAGCCAACATGGACTTAATTAAAGCAAAAGTGTTATAAATCTTAGGAGCTGATTTACTATATATAAGTACAGTTTACAGTTTACAAGCAAACCATTTTCTTGTTTTCAGTATGTCTCGATTACATATCAGTAACTACTTACTTAAATTAATTCCACATTTCTCCGGTATGATTAAGCCTGTACTTAATAAAAGAAAATATTTTCTACATTTTAGGAAAATTTTATTACAATTAAGTAAAATTTTACTCGATTTCAGTTATTTATTAAAATATATATACTTGCATTTAGCATATTTGTAATTTGGGAAGTTCTCTCTTAAAACAGTTAAAAATTTACTTGGAATGAGTAAACCTGTATTCAATACGAGCAAAGTTTTTCAAACTTCTAAGAAAATATTATTGTGTTTGATTAAAATTGTAATACTCATAGTATGTTTTTACTTCAAACGAGTAAACTACATTTTCGTTTTTAGTATGTTTATCCTACGTTCTACAACGGCCTTATTAAAAATAACAAATATTTGCCTCAGTTTGAGCAAGCTTTTGTCCTTAATTTTAGCGCAATTTACATATTTTTGTAACGAATCATACATAGTTCTAGTAAGCATTTACTATAATTAAATACATTTGTAATTAATGGAAGAAAAATGTGAATTATATTCAAGTAAATAATTACTACTATTTGAGAATAAAATACAAAAAAAACCTAACAGACAGTACATTTGTACTAAATTTTAGTTTCATTTTATTTAAATTGTGTCCATTATAATTGACAAATGGACTATGATTGAATAACTATTTTCCAGATTTGAAGAATTATTTCCTCAGTTTTATGAAATATTATACCTACACACTTGCCGTTTGAACTAAATCGAAGTTAAAAAGATTTTATAATTTCAAAGAAAGATACAAACTAAAATTAAAGAAAAGTTTCTTTAGTGCTATATGAAGTTAAAATTTCCTCATTTTAAGTTAATTTTAACCAAATTTTACCCGACTTTTTTTTGAGTGCAAAATAAATCAGCCAAATTCCATTGGCAAAGTGAATGACGTAGCTGTTTGCGATCAATCTTGGATGCATCTGAAGCTGATTAGTTTGTATATCGTTTTTATAGATTTTGTAAACGTTGGAAATTGGAACATATATAGGTATGTATGATGCCTATATATCTTAATTTCATGTAAAGAGCAGAGGAACGAAATCGCCAAAGCATACCTGTTGAAAGTTACTCGAATACTTAATTTGTTTTTACCTGCTACCGTTTCTCAGAAATAAGAGGATTGTGTGAAGCATACAGGCAGGTAAAATTAAATCATCATTGAAAATGTTCACTTCTAAATGTATTATTGCATTACATTTGCTGAAAAATTGTTGAATATTTTAGAAGAATTGCTTACCGATTATTACGAAATTATCTTTTTTGTCAATACCTACTATGATTTATTTGATTTGAAAACAAGGGTGATACTATAGGGTCTACATTCGGCTGAAGCCATTAATGCTTTGTTGTCTCCACTACCTTACAAAGGAACTCTGCTGCAATGTCATTAAACTTGTATGGTAGATTACGGCCATCACCTATATGTGTGCCTATACATACATATAATATGGGTCCATTCATGTCGTACTGCCGGTCTGTATGTCTCAAGTTGTTGTTTGTAGTGTTCAGTGTTGGTTTCTTCATCACAACTCATAGACTTTTTGTGCAGTGATGCATGAAAAGGGCACGACTTGTGGTTTTTACGTTGCTTTTGGGCGTTTTTCCCACTTCATGGCATTTATGCATTCGTTTTTTTCCTCTCTTTTCTTCCGAGACTTTCATATACTACTTCATAGTAATGGAGTTGTAGTTGTCGTTTTGCCTCCTCTTATGTGCCCTGTGTGTTGCATTTGTTATTCGCTTATACAATATCTATATATAGAAAAGATTTTTGTAAGATTCTCAAGTATTGTAGTGCGGTTTTATGCACAAATTGTTTGCAAGTGCCCAATGTTTACAAGTCTTAGAGTATTTATTTACTCCTGGGCCTTCTTTCTCGAGGTCCTTCTCAGGTCCTTGTCAACCCTATTGTTATTGTTGCTGCTCTTGCCGTTTTTAGTTTTCATTTTTTTCCACTTTCATCACAAATCTTGAGGACTACAAAAATCTTTGAAGCTTGAAAAACTACGAACACAATATAAACATTATGATTGTTGCTGTGCTTAGGAAGATGTTATTTTTTTTTTTTTTTTCTTTTTTTTATTAAATTGTTTTTAAGTTTTGACATTTGGCTTTTATTTGTATTTACTGCAAAGAGGAGGTAAAGGATATACTAGAGATTGTATGCGGCTGTATGTCATAGGATGTATCTTCCAAACGGGTCAGTAAGTAAATGGTTGTCTTTCATTAGATTTTTAGCTTTTATAGGTTTTATCATTTTTACTATTTGGTTAACTTTACTGCAACAGACCATCACTTATCGAATGATGGCGATGGTTACAAATAAGAAGTTATATTGAAAGAGCTGCTTTAAAGATATATGTAGATTTTATCTACAATTTCTTTCATACAAAATTTGATCATCATTACTACTTGAGCTCAATACATGACTTTAAGACTTCAGCCTGGTACTGTATGCGCATTGATTAAACACGATGGCGCAAAGTGTTGAAAAAATACAAATAAAGGAAAACCAATAAAATACAATGTTGAATACAAAAATGCGAAAATTGCCATAGATATTCAGTACGACGAGCGTTATGACATAGCCCAGGGTTTCTTTATTTGCACGACATATTTATATATGTAGATATCCATTTTGTTTGGTCTAGTCGTCTGAAAATTGGCAGTGGAAATTATAAGTTTTAGGTTTTCTTCACTGAAGGAGCATTTTTTTAGATTGATAGCATTTTTTTGTTTTTACATTATAGTAGAAATAAATCTATAATATTCTCAATAAATGGTTTTAGTAATTTGTACCTAGCGTTGTATTACCACTATAGAGTTACGCCAGATAGCTTGAGAAAGATAACATTTCGTGTTCAAAAATCAGCAATTTTGCGGTTGCTTGACTCAGGATTGTTTGAGCTCATGTCAAAGATGGACACCCGTAAAGAGAAAATACGTTATATTTTACATTTTTTCTTCGGTACAGACCAAAAAGCTAGGGGCTCAAAATTGTAAATAGTATTAATGGTGCTGATAGTTTAATAGCCACTTAAGCGCAATTTTGGTTTCGTGGATTCCGTTCCTGAAATTTTGATATTAAAGATGAACAACGCTCTAGAATGTCAATTATCGAAAATGTCGATAGAATAATGGAAATCGTTCAGCCCGACCATCATATAACCACTATTTCGACAGCACAACAACTAAACATTGCATAGAAAGCAGTTCAGAACCGCTTGAGCAAGGTTGAATACAAAAATATGGTAGATTTATGGATGCCGCACGAGTTAATAAAAACAAAACCCTCATTGCATCTAGATTGACCTATTTCTGAAGCGGATGGTAACTGATACTAAAAAGAGCGTCACGTGCAACAACGTCAAGCGAAAACGGTCGTGGATGAATCTCAATAAAAAGGCGCAAACGGTGGCCAAAGAAGGATTGACATTCCAGTCAGAATTGTCGTGTGTTTGGTAGGATGAATCATCATACTACTATGGAATCTATGTATATGTATAGGAACATATAATACTATGGCCAACAATTCCTGTGGCCAACAATTGTACCATGTAAAAGATACAAATTTTCTAAAGCGGCCAGCTTTGGCCAATTGGTGAGGAATTGTGTTATATCACGACAATGCCAGACCGCACACATTGATAGTTACTCTCCTGAAGTTCTAGCAGCTTGGTTGGAAGTTTCTTATGCATCCATCTTACAGTCCGAACCTGGCACCAGTGATTACCACCTGAAGCGGTGTATGGAAAATGATTTCGCTGATAAAAACTGTGCCTAAAAAAGAAACTTAAAAAAAAACGACTTACCAATGGGAATGAAGGCTTCTTTGAGAGAGTCATAATGAAATTACCTTTAAAAAGCCATTAAATTATCAAACAAAACAGTTCATATTTGATCCTGAGATCATTCTGACTATACTAAATAAAGGATTCAATGACATGCAAAAATAACTGATGAAATAACTGATTTCTTTTTATCACGCCTTGTGTAACAGAACGCTTCCCATCAAGAATAGCTTAAACGCGCCAGAGATGTTCAATCTCATGGGTACTGTAATGCATTAGTTCAAAAAACAGGGTTTCCCTTTGCATTGCATTGACTTATTTGGAATAATCTATTTCCGATCTTGGCTTAACTGCTTTGGAAACTTTAATCAGGTGAATCAACTTACTTATCTTCACTCAATTTCCTATTGCTTTGGCGCAAAAGCCCGCGCAGCCTGCAAGAGAAAGCGTGATAAGCCGCTAGATTATTATCGAGAAATGCTGTGAATTAACGCACAATGAAAGCAGCACACTTACTGAACTTAACTAATATCACTCACTTGTCTAAATTATACTGAAACAAAATAGAAGATATGGCTCTAGCTTTAAATAGGTTAGATAAGCCAATTAGTATGGGGGATAATAGAAAGTATAGGGTTATCCGGTCGACTTTTTTATATTTTATTGATCACTTAAAGCTAATCCAAACAAATGACAGAGATTTAAGTTACTGCAGTCTACTACAGTTTACAGGGGGGAAATTATATTTCCATAAACCTATCAATTTGTATAGGAAGTACGAGAATGGGCATAGTAATGCAGTCCTTTGGGCCTAATTATATGGAAGATTTTTCTTAAATTTGGTAAGATATTAAAAAGTCTAGTCCACAAGGAAAACGTTGAATTTTGGAATATTTGTCAATTTCCTTTTGGGGTTATCGAAAAGAGTGTGCAATGCAATCAAAAAATAATACAACTTAATTGCTTCAAATTTTTTCAGAACGGGTTGTATATCCGTGGGGTTAGAAAATTTTGTCTGACCATAATGAAATTATAGTTACAAGAATCACAAACAATCAGTGCAATAGTGCAGGACTGTACTACAATTTAAGAATCTTTTTTGAATAATAAAAAAAGAAGCAAACCATGACTTTCTGAAGTCCTCCATTTAAGACATGTAAAATAACGATCAAAAACTTTTGCTTAATCGGCCAATTTGTTTGTGTGATGTGGGAATCTATTTTTATTCGCAGCACTAAATGTCAGATGCGTACTCAATTTGAGAGGGATAACTTAATGAAAGATAAGATATGGGCATTCCGCCCATTTTTTACATTTTAGTATTATAACACAATATAATTGACGAGAATTTAAGTAATTCCAGGCTAAAAACTAGTGAATATGGTAGAAAATCAAAACTTCAATAAATCGGTCTATTTGCATGGGACGCATTAAAATGGGAGCGCTAACTTTGCCCATTTTCCTACCAAATAATATATGGCAAATTTTGTCAACTTTGGTAGAACATATTGGGAGGCTTGGAGATTGGAGGCGATTGATTGAATTTAGAAAAATCAGTCAATATATTTGGGGGTTAACAGAACTGGTGTTGTAATGTGCTCCGTTTTCATTTTGAGACTCTACTTTGCCAAACGCTTACCGTATGTCAAATTTCACTAAATTTAGTTCAACTGATTGCAAGATATGAAACCAAAAATATCAGGGTTAAAAATGTCATTTGTATGAGAGGCACCGCAAGGGGTTGAGTTAATTGGCAGTCGTTTTCATTGTGAAATAATGCAACTGTAGATTGCAGATGGATTATAGGCGATTGAATTGATTTCTAAAAATCGGTCAATTTATAAGGGAGTTACTAGAAATTGTAAGCTAATTTACAATCACCGACTAAGATCTGGAAATCTACTCGACTGTTCCAAATGTTAAGAAGTTCCATAAAGACTCACGGCAGTTATCGCATCCATCAGTCAGCCAGCTGGCTAGATCGACGGTAATCGTCCAGCATACCTAGAAGGCTGGGAAGCGCATATAGTCAAAATATATTCGGTACTTTAAACGTTTCCTTTTGGCTGTTACATTTTCGCAGTATCAAATGCTATTTATCTTCAGTATAAAGTATACAAATTTAATTAAACACGGAATTTTCGCTAATAATGAGAGAAGGACTATAAAGTGGGTGATTGTTGCTACGCTAATAAAATTAAATAACCTTTTTTGTTTATGTCTCCACCCGACGGAATGAATGTATCTAACATTTAGTACGGCACAAATGTAATTTCCAGTTGGAAACACTTAAGGTAGCATTTATTTTTGGAATAAATATTTTATATGGCTTTCTAAGTCGATTGAGCGATGATCGTTTGTCTATCTGGCTGGCTGGTAGCATCGAAATTTCTTACAACTTGACACTTCGCTAGCACGTAACCGATGATCGTAAATGGGTTTTATCGACACGCGACAGATGACAGGTTTTTAACAAGTGACAGCCTTGCCAGATCGGCAGTTTTGAAACCACTAAATAGGTAAATATTTATTTTATAAGACTTGAGAAAAGTCGATCATGTAACTTGGCTTCAATGTGGAGTATAAATGAACGATTTACCCAAATATATTTTTCTGCTTATCTTTCAGGAAGTTGTATTGAATCCAATTAAATTTGGCACTTGTCATGCGTTCTCTAAACTAAGTTTTGAGAACGAAAGTGGGTGGTATTATTCGTACTTTTCTGCTGCCCCTGTACAAATTGAGCGATTTATTGAAATGTAATTTTTTTCACTGTAATGTCTAGTTGTTAGATGGACTAAATTCAGGTTTTCGTCAATTCTACGGCATTAACTTGACCGACCGTGGCACGATGGTTAGTATACTCGATTATTGTTCGCATAATTGTGGGTTCAACCCCTAAAACAGCCACCTGTCCTTCTTTCAGTGGCGGTCAATTCGATGTGTCTGAACACTTCGAGCAGTCGAGTAATTCGACTAGTCAGCTTCCAAACTCTGACGTTCAGAAACGTCAAAAAAAACTTCAGATCCCGTTTGAGTGAGTCTAAAAATAGAATGCGCGATTGCTCACTGAATATATGAAACTCTGCCATATCTCATTCATGGGATGCAAGGAAATTGGTTTTTTAGGCATTGTATTACTCGGTAAAATTGGAAAAAAATCAACTGAATAACCAAGCTGCTTCCGGTACCGGTAGAAAATTACTTAATTGGAGAGAAATTCATGTCTTGCAAATGATTATGCAAATCAGTTCTACGTGTGAAAACGTACTTTATGGCAGCGCTCTTTATGGTAGCGCACAATAATCAATCTGTGCTTCACAATTTCTGTATGTAAATATGTAAATCAATATATTTTTTTAAATTTAGAAGTGCCGAACAACGAATTGAAATGCTGTCTACAATATTTTACTCAGTTTCAATGCGAATAATTTGAAAACAAGTATCATCTTTGTGGGTGTCTCATTAATTCCATACTTTAGGTAATTATTACGCTTATAATATATTTATCATTGCATAACCCCGTTAAGATGGCCCGTCTTCTCACGCCAGCTTCCTCCCGAAGGATGTGCTTAATCAAAACTTGAATGTTATTAAAATTTATTTACAAATTTCACAACACACAAAGTTCAAATTTAATCATGCTCTCTTCATCCCCCTCAAGGTACTTATAACCGAAAAACCCAACAGCAGCTTTTTACCCTTAATACAAATAAAAATCGTTTTAGTTTATAGCTCTCTAAATAGTTGCAAAGTGGCATAGTTGCGAAGAGAGTTCACGCGCACAGCACAAGTTTATTTTATCTACCCGAGCAACTGACAAGGCAGCCAAATCATATTTCCTTGTGGTTACATCCTTATCGTGGCAATGATAATAAAGTTGCCTCAACGTGTTGCAACAGTTGCATGCAGTACGTGCGTACGACTGCTGGAGTAGGGAATCTTTTCTGCAGCACAAAGAAAAATGTAGTAAATGATGATGCAGAAACGTATAAATTCTGCTTAGATAGGGTTGAAGGAAGGATATGCTAAAGTTGAAGAAAATTTCCGTTTTTCATTAAGAGTAAATAGTTATAATGCCATAGATGAAATTACTTTTATAAATTTATTACATATATTGTAATGTCTTAAAGCACAATTTAGAATAGACTAATGAAGAGTGTAAGAAGATTTTATAGGTAAAGTTGGCATTTGAGGTAATGCATTTAATTTTATATTTTTATTTGACATCATTAGTGTTTGAAGGTTCAAAATATACCTGTTATAAAAAATATTGTAAAAAAAATTGGAAAACAACTTTGATATCTTATGGACACACATTTTAAATTCACAAATAATCAAATCGCAATGAACTCCAGGAGCCATACATACTAGGAAGCGGTGAATAAGTAATTACTGTGTTTGTGGAAGACACAAGACAAGACAGAAGACAAGCAGGACAGGATACAAATAAAATTCTCCGTCGTCTCAGATTTTATAGCCTTAGTAAATCAGGGATTACATGTTTAAAATTCTTACCACGACTCAAAACTCAGTTCGCAGATACTGACGTAGTATATGACTTAAGGGCTTTCAATTAACTTCTACGAATATTTCCGAATTTCTTAAGATTTGGTGAGAAAATGAGTAGAGAAATTTTAAAAAAGGTATGTGTTTTTGCAAAGGACTTTCACATGGCCGTTGATTCAGCGAAAAGTGAGAAATATCTTATAATTCATCAAGTATACTCAAGTACGAGTATGCAGAAGACGGCATTCAAAGTGTTACCACTTCAAAATGCTGTAATTTTGTCAACTTTAATTTTATATTATTTAAGCATTTCAGCATATTTTAAAAACATTCAAAATTTGTAAGAAAATATGTTATCGTTCGATGTAGCCACATTTAGCGCAGATAAAAGCATCGAGTTTGTCCTGGAAGGCTTCACATAATGCGCGAATGTGGCCTGATGGTATTTTGTACCATTCTCGACGGAGTGCAATTTTTAAGGCGTTGATCATCTTATATTTTTTTGTTGATACTTTAGCCTTCAGAACAGACCATAAGAAAAGTGCATTAGATTTAAGTCAGGGGAAGATTTTATGAAGAAATAAAATTGTCAACTTTTTCTTCCTTGGGTTTCACGGGCTTGACGGGATGGTGCCGAGTCTTCTTAAAAGATCTCATTGTTTCTACCAAATTGCTTTTGTGCCCATGGTAACAAAGCATCGTCTAAAATCGTTTTTTGCTAGATTTGCGGATTTACCTGAACGCCCAGTCCAATGACATTGAGCGGTGAGCGGCCTATGCAAGCACTTGCTTTCGCAGAGCAATTCGCTGGTCTAAACTGTCTTTTGATTTGCTTTACATATTATTTGTTTTTTGTCCGCGACGTAAAACGATAAACTTCCTTTGGCTTATAAACGATCGTACATAACAGACTGACGTTTGTATAAAACTGAGGGCGTTGTTATTTGCCATTTAGTTTCTACAGCGGCGTGAATTTGGTAACATTTCGAGCGACTACCCCTGCAAATATGCAAAATAGAAAGAAACCTTGCTATCCACATGCAATCGCAAAAATGCCAGAATTTTTGCCACTTCCTAAGGATTTGAATTGTGGTAATGTTGATTTATAGTTTGGTGTTTAACTTAGAGATATCTTTCCCAGTAGAGATTATGTGACGTTTGGATTTTCGTCATCCAAAGACAAAGCCCTGCAGAAGACCATGATTTCGGCACTGATCGTGATATCGGGGATTTACATATAAATTCACCAAAACTTCTTTTGCGTTGTGAAGAAATATGCCGAATTTTTTATCCAGAACCCACCGGAATGTATTATCGCGCAATAAATGAAGCAAAATTATAGCTTATTAAACTTGCATCCGAACTTGCCTTCCGCTCAGAAATTGTAGAGAAATCACTGATTTCTGCCAAATCGATCAATTTGTATGTGAGGTACCCTAAGGGGGTTAGCAACGGAAATAGTTTTCACTAAATGCTTGATATCAAAGGACTAGGAGGTACCAGAAAAACCGTTCTTATCCGGATTTTTTTTTTTTCAAATTTTACCATGCATTACAACGTACTGAGACAATCTACAAACGAATTAAGATTTAAAATGAACATTTTTGTATTGAAGATACCGGAATGGGTTTGAAAACTAAGTTTGAAAACTAAGTTCGTCAAATGCATCAAGTATGCTGGCATCATTCAGTACAACTGCATGAAAGATATGATGCTAAAAATGTAAAGGTTACATCTCTTATTTGTATTGAGGATGCCGGAAGGAACGTTTGAAGCAATACAAGTGAAGAAAACTTCATGTTGCCGCAGACTATGAAATAGATGTTACGGTGGATAAAGTGGATTTTTCAAAATCAGTGCCCCTATTTAAGTAAATCCTCATTGCGTGCTAAATTAAGTCAGTTGTTATATGGGATGTAAATACCAGAAAAGGCGTGATCAATCGGATGACAAGAATTTAGGGTGCTGCAATCTAAGAACTGAGAGTAACCGAGAATAAATGGAATTTCAGAAAATATGCCAACATTTCTAATTCCCGACTAAATTTGCCAAACTATTGGGCTGTTCCAAATTTTAAAGAGTTTTTTAAACACATTTACTGTGTATATCAACCACCCGGACATGCGGGCATTTCTCAATCGAATTAAATGGACATGTTTTTGGTTAAATACACTTTGTAATTTATAGGCTTCCTTTTGATTATTACATTTTTCTGCCTTCCACGTACGCCTGCTCCACGTTCTAAGCAAAAATTATTTAGGAATTTAAACTCCACCGAAATTTATTTAGCACTGGCAGAGTAGTTTCTTTGCCAATTTGTCCCACATCTGATTGAGCTTCTATTAATTCAAATTTCGGACAAAACAGCTTAGTTTACTGTAACTGTAGTTTTTTAGTTCAGACGAGAGCATCGACTTTGGTCTCTCCCGTCTATGGCATTTCCCCGAAAACGCTATTTATGTAAAATTCCTGTGGTCTTTTCAGTTTTGGCCTTCATTTATTTTCTGTTTGAATTTAAAAGTTAGTGCATAAGCCAATAGTACAATTTTTTGCCTTCATTGTTTCATGTGCTACCCCTAAAGGCACAAATTTCTATAAATCTCTTCTCTTGCTAGTCAACGCTAATGGGTGAATTTTCGCAACCAATTTGGTGACTCAGGTTACATCGGTTTGTTCTTGGTGAGAGTACCAATTTCTCCTGTTTTTTTTTTCTTATACTGAAAAGTACCTTTAAAGTACGAATTTCAAAAAATTCCATTTTGAGTACTGCTACACCTTAAAAACAAGTATTCATAGCCCAGCTTAAACGGATAGAGGAGAATCATGAAAATTGATGTTCATACTCCATTTCCGGAGTAGAAACGCGGTAAGGATTTTTTAAAATTCTGACTTTTAATGCTAAGAACAGGGTAAAAATGGAAACTGCGGTACCATATCCTAGCCCAAAGCCTAACTCTCTTTCCAAAAGAAACACACCGTAAGCAGGGCCTTGTTGAAATTCGCACTTTTACGGATAAAAAAAATGAATCAGATTCCATCGCCCAGCTCTAACTGATAAAGACAGAATCATGAAAATAGATGTTCATAACTCATTTCCAGAGCAGAAAATCGGTCAGAAGGGATTTTTTAAAATTTGTGGATTTGGTGGTAAAAAAATAATCTCCCAGTACAAAGGGCTGCAACTAGAATTATGAACATTAACATTCATATTGTTATGACAGCTCGTACCCTATGTAAGCCAAAGGCGGGCAAACAAAAGCGTAGTAAATCAGGTGATCGCCACCTGCGTATGCCATTTGAATAAGTCACATAATTTGTAGACGGAAAGCGCATCGAATTGCATTCGATGAGAAACAATAATAACGGAAACTAGAGATCATGTGAATGAAGTAATAAACTATAAAATTTATCAGCGGAAAATAGGGATCATGTGAATGGAGTAATAAATTGTAAAACTTGTTAACAGAAATTAGAGATCATGAGAATGAAGTTATAATTTGCAAATTTTAGCAAATGAAATTGGAGACCATGAGAACAAAATAATAAATTTGTAAACTATAAAATTGTAAATATTAACGAAAAGCCATCTGCGCATCATATTGCACTGATGGGAAACAAAGAAAACCGAGGTATTGTTAAAACCAAATCCACATTCAATACATCAGAACTTAACTCACACCCATATAAAGCAGTCATCTTTAACTTAAATAAATTTAGGCTTGCACTACGAACAAGTGCAAGGATATATAAATAAGTGAACTCGTGAATTGGGGCTGGCACTACGAATAAGTGTAAGAATAAGTGGTTAGTTCTCAATAGAGAAAATACAGGTATTGTGAAAGAACAAGGGGATGGACTGCCGTCCCTTGTTCTTGATTGTTTTTTTTTTTAACGGTTCCCCTGTTTTTAATTATATTCCCTTTTCAGAGTAAAGATGCGGCAATCCTCGAATCATTATCCATAGCAACCCATTGAAGACATGTCGACATAATTGAGTGTCCTTCTGCTTTACAGCATAAGCATGCGATAGGAGCCAGTTGTTTTTCGGAATTCGTATTTTAATGGGACAAAAATGAAGAAAAATGGTATCATCTAGCTACGCCAAAGATAAGAGCTAAGGTCATAAATAAATAAATAATAAATAATTAAATGTGTGATAAGAAAAGATGAATGCAATTCTTAGCTTTAGATGTCAATAAGGTTAGGAGAAGGACAGAAATAGAATCATCGCTTATACCTATAAGAAATGGCTGGAACTAAACTCATGTAGATTTGTTTGTACACTATTGTTCATACTCTATTGTTATACTCTATAAGGAGTACACCAGCAAATTTGGTGATTTTAACTTTAGTTGTTGGGTCTGGGCGATGATCAAGCAGTCAGTTAGTCAGTCAGTAACGCAAAAATTCTGTGTATAGATAACTAGGATATAATATAAAGAATGGTTCTCCTTCATGATAATAAAGGTAATTTGCTAAAATTGTTTTCTTTTTTACTTATTCCCTAGTTTCTGTTTTTTGAGTAAGGCATACCTAAGTGAACCATCCTGTATTCACAAGAATCTAAGATTGAGATTAGAATAGAAATTTGTATCTGTATAAACATAATGTTTATACTTACCTTTTTACCAAAACTTGTTATAAATAATGTTTATACTTATCTTTTTTTATCAAAACTTATTAAAACTGCATTTAAAATGAATTTACAAACGTTCCATGAACATACTTACGTAATATAAGATTAAATCAAATTGTGCTTTATACTACCCTTTTTGCCCTTTTTGGGGTAAAGACATTGTGAATTGTTCATAAGGAAAATGTCAGATAATATTTGACGAAAGCCAAAAATTACACTTGTAACTACCACAAATTGTAAAACCAAAAAGTAGTTGCTCTGCACAGCTCAAGCGGTAAGCATCACAGCTTCCCAAATATACTTATATCGAATTGAAATTGATAATCCTAATTTCTTTTATTTTACAACCTACAAACAAATTTCTCATTTCTTAATCTCTTAAGAAATTATCTGATTAAAAGGCGCCATAACATTCATCAGCAGGTCAACTTGCCTTCCCAGCGGTACAGAAAATTACCTCAAACCCAAAATACAGTCCACAACCTACTCTAGACATTTCCAACCGGGTCCAGTGTCGATCACCACACCAAATTGATTGCAGCAATAACAACAACGGTCCATTTGCCACAGCTGCATTCAATCAGCTGCGACTTCTTCCTATATCTGCTTTTATTCAGTATTCATGACATACACAGGCAGAAAATGATGACAAGCTCTTCGATCTGGTGCGCCTTTTCCCGCAATCGTTTTAAGTTTTAAGGTCCCTGGTTCCATCAACGGAGTTTTGGCCGCACTCTTCTGTATTCTAGAAGATCTTGGAAGGCATAACCCAAGTAGTACTTTGAATCGCTTGATTACTTTCATGATTCACACTCTACCGTTACTCTCCATTAACGATGATGGGTTAATCTATACGGTGAGTCAAAGCAAAACTTTATAATTAGTGGTTCGATTAGTGTTTGCGGAAATATATATATTCCTCCAACTTTTTATTTGTTCCCTAAAAACGATTTTTTTCTAATATAAGACAAAAAACTGTAAAAGCACCATTTCTTATTAATTTTTAATAATCTTACTAAAAGTTACCAATATTCATAATATAGCATATCATCACAACATTGTAATATCATTTAATGTTACTATTTGCAACATCCTAGTTCTTCTTAGCTCCCAGTATCTTAACCCCTGATAAAAATTAGACTATCTATATCAAAGCTAAATTGTTGTTGTTATTGCTGAAAGAAGTAGTGCATTAAATATAGTATACTTGCGCCTCGACTCACTAAGCTATTGTTTTTTTGACTAATGAGAGCACTAACGCTGTGTTTTCGTATACGTTGAGTAGAGGTCATAGTGTATGATTTGGAAAGTAGCGGATTACTTGTATGATCTGCCCAAATATAGAAATTTAAAACATACACTGGCGCTCACTTGAATAACGCCCCCTAACAATTTAACAATAGTGACTACTATTTAAAGTACACTTCACATAATGGTTCAGTTTTTACTTATTTGCTTCTCCTACTTCCACACATTACCTACAAAATTTATTTTTTAATTCGCTCATTTCTTTTAAATGAGTGAAAAATGTGTTCTGCTTTTTTGGTCCATTTGAATAGCAGCCTTCACGTGGTAATCAGTTTAAGTGTGAAAGTCTTTTGCAGATCATCATAAATCAGATCGGATTACAGTAATTGTGTATAATTAAATATAAAACAATCGATTTTAAGTAAAATGAGCCGAGATAAATCCTAGAGTGTAGAGGAAAGATCCAAAATTAAAACCTACAAGGAGTGTGGACTTCCTATTCATCAAATGGACAGAAAAACTATTGGATGGCGCAAAGTAATATCGACATATTTACGTGACACCGAAGGCTATGGAAATAATATGAAAGGTCGAACAGCAAGTACTATTACAGCCGCTGACAAGAAGGCTATTCTGAGATATGCCTCAAATTCACACAACTCTGCTGCCAAAAATTAAGGAAAAAGCTGGCGTAAATGCAAGTGTATCAACTGTAAAAAGAGTTATTTTCAAAGCAGCACACTTGTAATGCTTGAAACTTAAAAAGAAACCATTGCTAAACAATCTCCGTAAGGAATGTCGCCTTAATTTTTGTCGTACGACCATGACGTGGAGTAGAGATTGGAATAGAATTATATTTTTCGACAAAAAAAAAAAAAATAATTTAGAGGGTCCTGATGGGTCCTTAAACGAGCTTCAAAAAGAGTAACACCTACTTAATCGATTACACAGCCGGGAAGGTGGAGTTATGGTATGGGGTGCGATCTCTCATTATGGCACAATAGAGCTCCAGTTCCTCTCTGTAAAAATGAACGCGACTTCATACAAAGCCGTGCTGGGAAAAGCTTTTCCTAAAGTTAAAACTATTTTTGGAAAGTTGGAATTTCAATTCCAACATGACAACGCGCCACTCCACACAGCAAGAGTCGTCAAATCATGGATTGAAACCCAAATTTTGATGTTATGAACTGGCTGCCTAACTCTCAAGACTTAAACATTATTGAAAACGTCTGATTATGGCTAGTTCGCAAGGTGTACGAATCGAGCAAGTAATATTCAAGCAAAAGTGAACTCATTAATGGAAGTAAACTGGCCTGGTCGTGTATTTTGCTGGACCTAATCAAAAAACTGTATGATTCTTTACCGAACAGAATATATGAATGTATTCTCAATCAGGGCGGAAGCACCCACTACTAAATTTTACTTAAAATACTTATTTTTAAATTAGATGTAAGCAAATAATAATACCTTTAATTTAGAATTAATGTTTTTGTGTATAATTTAATTTTTGTACGTGAGGGCTATTCAAATGAACCAAAAACTGAAATGAAAAAAAATATGAAAAATGTATATATACAACAAATACGTGCAATATGATTTATAAAAGCACAACCAGTTCGTTATAATTAGTATTTTGGAAAAAAATCGAGCTCAGGAAAATATATGAAGAGGATGCTATTCAAGTGAGCAGCACTGTATGTATGTGCGACAATGCACTCTTCAACTTGCACGCAACTTTTGCGATTTTCAAACGCCTGCTTTTTGGACCAAGGAACAAACAACATCAACTAATCTTTAGCTAAATTAGATAAAGTGTTTTTTGTTTTTTAATTATTATTTATTTGCAATTATGACAGCAGGTAAAAATATTTACATGCAAAAGTTTCAGATTTTACGTAATATATTGCAGCTAATTTTAACTAAAGTATGCAGCATAGCTACATTTGGATATTTTACAGCATTTTAAGGTCAAAAGATAGCAAAAACCCTCTTAGTATATAGGTATAGAGAAATTTTAATAGAATATACACAAAAAATTTTTCTTCGTAAATGTTATGAATTCCTTCATTAAATCAATAAAATTCTTTATTAATTTTCAACCAAAGAAACATATCATTAAATGTATGAAACGAATTCATAGATTTCATGAAACCGGAATTTCATTAGATTTACGAAGAACTTCATTGGATTTATGAAGAATTGTTAATGAAAAATGTTTCATTAATAAAGGGTATCCCAACAATGCGAGATTTAAATTTTAAATAAAGCACAGATATTAAAAAAAAAATCGTGAAACTTTATTATATCGTAAAGTAGACAGAATGAGGTTATGTATGGAACAACACATCTGGAGAATGACCGCCGCGGTTTTGCTGGCACACACGCAAATGAAATTTTCAATGAGCGTTTTGCATAAATGTATTTCATTAATGCAGCGTCCAATTTCCTCTTTTAAGACTTGAGTCATCGTCGGCTTATTCGCGTAAACCATCGACTCCAAAAAACCCCAAAGAAAAAAAGTCTAATGGTCTTAAATCGCACGATCTAGGCGGCCAATACTGGTCTCCGAAATGCGAAATAACACGGCGGCGTAATGACTGACGCAGCAATTGAATTGTTTCTCTGGCTGTATGACATGTGGCGCCGTTTTGTTGAAACCACGTGCTCTCCACATTCATTTCGTTAATTGTAGGCACGAAAAAACTGGTTATCATTTCACGATACCGGCGCCAAATTTAAATCTTGCGTTCTTGTTGGGACACCCTTTATTCTGAAGAAACATTTTTCTGTGTATTTGCAGAAATTCTGAGAAGAAGTAGAAAGATATAATTAATTGCATAAATTTCTGATTTCTGCAAAGTGTGAAGATCTGCAATTTTCTCCAAATCCTTGTGTTAATTATTGGAATACGATGGTGAGCATTTTGTAATTGTAGTGATCATGTAATTTAGTAGTAGAATATCTCCGACGTAGATTGTGTATTATCTTCAGGTTGTTATTTTGAATAATTTGTAGTTTTTTGAAGTTCGTCTTTGCAGTATTTTGGATACCATATTTGACATTCATACGTCATTATCGTCCTTACGCATATATTGTAAATAAGCGTTCTATTTTTACAGTTTAATTTAGATTTTCTATTTAAAAAGGGAATAATGCTCTTGAACATCCAATCGCCTTTGCACATGTGTATTTAATATGTTTAGTAAAGTTAAATTTGTTATCAAAATATATGCCTAAGTACTTCACTGAATCTTGCGCAGACTTATGGTAGTATTAGGAATTGTAAGCGGCTATGTTGGGATTCTCTTGAGTGATTTGTTAAAAAAAATATTATTGCTTGTGTTTTATTGTGGTTAATTTTAATTTAACAGTGCTCAAAGTACTTTGTTTCTCTAGTTATAATAGCTGAGTCGTCGTCATAAAATGCTACTGATTGGTTCTTGTTACCTTTGGAATCGAAAGTGAAAATCGAATGGAGTGTTGGAGATAATATCGATCCTTGTGAAACTCCAGCAAGAATTGCTCTCAAAGTCGATACCCCCTCGTTAATGTGTACAGAAAATACTCTGTTATGTAAAAAACTCTTGACAAATTTCAGCAGGCAGATCGGGAATTTGAATTAATTTAACTTGAAGATGATTCCATTACAACAAATGGAATCGAACGATTTTCAATGTCTAGCAAAATTACTCCCATACCTTTTCTATCTCGCTTGTTCTGCAGTATTAATTGCTGTAATCTTTTTAATTGGTAAATTGTCGAATAACTTCTTCTGAAGCCGAAAATATGTTTATGTATTACAAGGTTTTGACATCCAAACTCGTTTATTTTCATCAATGTGATCTTTTCGAAGATCTTATTGATGATGTTCAGCGTACTTATAGGTCTATAGCTTGTAGGTAACTGTGGATTTTTTCCTGACTTGAGAACTGGGATAATTTTGGCATCTTCGAAAGCCATAGGACAATATCCATTTCCTAAACACCAGTTAAATATATTCGTCTGGAAACTCAGAAACAAATTGCTTATACTTTTCAAAGTTATTGCCCACACTTTTGTTGTTTTTATAATGATTTGACATAGAATTTCACCTCGTTTATATTTGTCAATTCATTTGCTTGACATTAATGGGAAATCGGAGTGAATGGCAAAAAGTAAACCGTTTATTGAAAAATGCAGTACAGTACACAAATTTACTGCATTTGTTGATAAGACCTGGCGCCTCTTCCGGCACTCCGTACACTCGTGCACCAATGCAAAAGAAAGAAAAAGTTGTGTGAAGGTATGTGTAAATCAGTTTACCTGCCTGCAACTCCGGTACTTGTTAAATACTCATAATAACTAATTTCTTTCGTTTATTTACCTTATACCAATGGACATAGAGTGCAATTCTTTCATAGAGTTCTAAATGTTGACAAAATTCTGAAATGTCTTGACGTCGCGCAAAACAAATTACAGCACTTCCTGCATAACTAACATTTATTGCCAGAGGACGTCCATGTATTGGTATTGTTGTGGAAACTGAAACTGAAACTTCGCTGTCACACTAATGACAATCATTCGTACTGCCCATAGCATTAGGTAAGTATTCAGTACTCAGGTAGATAGAAAGTGCCCAAAAGAGCTCCTTCCTACTTAATGAAGAAGAGAAATTCCTAAAATTGGCAGGATTATAACGATGTTTTAATGAGCTCTTAGCAAGAATTTCCCAATAACTTCAGTACCTCCTCGGATTGAATTTCTATAAAATACGAGAGCAAAACGTTTTTTCATTTTAGTTTTGTGTGAAAAGTGAACAAGTCAGCACGTATTTTCGACGATAGTAAAATGGTAAGAAAAATAAAATAAATTTTAGTAAAACTACAAATTCTCAAGTCTGAGTAGCATATATATGTATATTAAACAGAAACAAATATACCGTGTGTCTATATCAGTAAAACTGTATCAAATACAATTAACTTTGAAATAAACTGAGTATCATTCACCTGACAAAAAGATTATACTACAGTAAATCGGATTCTATATATTGTAATAAAAATAAATCCATTAGCATACTTAGAATGATTCGATTTGGTTCAAATAAGCACCATTTGGTTCGGTAACTTCTTGCCATTTGTCATTATTTCTACACCTCTTTACGTGCTCCACTTGAGGTGAATTTTTTCCCAGCAAAATCATTCGACATATACCGGAACAGGTGGTAATCACATGATACCAGTTTCGGACTATGAAATGGATGCATAAGAACCTCCCAATCGAGTTCCCACAGCTTCTGGCGAGTTACTATCCATGTGTGTAGCTTGGTCTTGTGTTGACAGAACACAATTCCTCTCTTATCTTTCGAAGGTGATGACTTCTAAACGATTAAGAGTTTTGCCGTAGGGGAACAGTACAGTATTTTGGATTATTTCCTGCCAGCCCCATCAAACACACAGGAAAACCTCTCTGGTCGCCAATCCTAGCTTGGCCCCTATTTGCATTGGCTTAGCGATATTCGACCACAACTGTTTTCATTTGGCGTTATGGAAGGTTTATTTTTGTATCCAGCTTTACTCACCAAATAATCACCAAATTATTTTCTTGTAATGTTTAGTTCCTGAGCAAGCGAAACAGTGCTTACAACAGTTTCGTTCTTAATGATTTCCATCTTTGTATCTTTGACATCAAAATTACCGGAACGAAATCGACGAAATTAGTATTGCACGTGATTGGCTGTTACAGGACTATAAACACTATTTATATTTTTACCCACATGGCTTGAATTTTGCCTTTATCGGAGAAAAACTGGAAAATATGGCATATTTAGTCTGTGCTAGTGTCAATTTTGATAAGCACGTCCAATTGTATAACTTCTTTCGCTTCTGAATTAATTTTAATTACTGGAAGTGTAGTCTTCAATTAATCAAAATAGCTGCAACAATTTCTTAACCAAAAAAAAGCATCATTTCTGTCCTCTTTTATCTGTTGCTTGAGCACTTGCTGGCCCGCTATTTCGTACGCGGAATTATGAGCTAAAAAAATTAAACCGGAAGTTGATTACCTCTATAGTTTATTCAGTACTGCTGGGAGAATCTTCTAGCCAATTTTCATGATTCAGACTTTAAAAGTTTGATCATGGTATAGCCACGCTTTTGTATGGCATCTGATTGCATTCCTGGCAATTCAAATTTTGAACAAAACAACTTAGTTTAGCAACGCTTCAGTCTATTACCGATGTTTTCCCCCTCGTCTATGATTTTCTCTTAAAAGCGACTTTCCTAAAACCCGCATTTGGGGATCTGATACACCGCAAGATAATTGTGCTCCTTAAGTTTCGTATTTTTACCTTCAATATTCCGATCTAGTCCATGGTTAATTTTGTATTCCATATATTTCCGCTCGTTAAAAACGCGTATTTCAAAGTACCTCTTAACTTTGGGTGACAACGACGTAAGAGGAGGGCGCTGGTGATATCAATTTCAGCCATTTTTATAGGATGGTTGCATTTTTGACTTCTTTATTCCCCATTTTTTATTTTTTTTATTTTATTTTCATTAATTTTTTTTTCTCTAAAAACATTCTTCTTCATTTCGCATACAGATAAAGATATTTACACTCCCAATTTCATGGCTTAGTTCTACTATTTATTCCTGTCCAGTGTAGCACTTTTATGTAATATTTAGCTGTCTGATCCCTTGAAATTAAGGATTTCGGAAAACAGCCATTAAACATTCACCAACGTCATAAGAGTACTGCTCGCGTTATTTTTAGTGATTACAGTATTAGCCGTTTTACTATCGAAAATTACGAACGTTTGCAAATCCCATTTAATCATTTGTGCATTTTGTTATATGAATTTACACACCACACGATTAGCTTAGCTGTGGTATCTATGTTTTCCTTTTATTTCTTGTTTTATCACCTATTTGGTATCGTGGAACGTATTTCCACATCAACCTCAACATTATTAATTCCATTCAAACGTACAAAGTTGCTCTATTTATACTAAAACGACTTATTCTAGAAAATGCTACGATATTCCAGAGAGAACATATATTTACATAATGGGTGCAACAAAGACAAACATATTTACAGAATAATGTTGTTTATCATAGACTTAATTCTAGAATGTTCTTATTTACATAAGTAGTGAGAAGGAGATAACAATAGACTATATAATTAGAGTGAGAGGTACAAACATAACTTTCTGCCGTAAACATAATTCCAGAAAAAGCCTATTTACAGATAAAGAGGGAAAGATATTACATACATATATCATACTTGAATGTTTTGATGATCTTTCTAGTATATACACAGAGAAATTACACTCATATACTACACCTAAAAATACGAATATCCAAAAGTCCCTTTTTAAGAACGACTACACTACAAAATTTGATGAGTTCAGATTTCAGTGTTAGCTGATGGTCGATTTTTCTTCCCATCAGTTTTGCTCTTCAAAATTACGAATTTCAAAAAAATATTTTCCAGCCACGCTGCAACGGAAATGGGCCCCCCAATTATGTGAATGTAGCTTCAATCATTTGTTGTGATCATCATTTTTTTCTCACATTTATTTTGTCCCTGACACCAAAAATCTTCCAAAATTTCCTTCTTACTTCGCGGCAAATATTTAGGGTCGTTGATTTGACCCTAAATACCAGTTTTCATTATTTTAGATTTAATTGATTAGACTGGCCAATGGCACAATTCTATTTTTTTCTTATCCTGTTTTTGCTCCAAATAGCGCAAATTTAGAGCTTCCTACTTGGGACTCGTTTAGGCAGTAAATGGAATATGGACATCATTTTTGCAATTCTAACTCCTTTGACTCTTTTTGCCATGCTTCTTCTGCCCCTAAAATTAAGAATTTCGAATTTCCCTATCATAAGGCTTGTTCAATCTGGGAGAATAGTATTGACACCAATTTTTCTGATTCTAATTTTAGTGACTTTATTTATTTGACCCTTTTTGTCCTGTTTTTACCCTAACAATATGAATTTCGAAAAAAATATTTTTTGTCGCGTGCTCATTCTTGGAGGGGAATAGGTCCACCTATTGCTATGATTGAAATTTTAGACATTTGGTCCGGGCGATAGTACCAAATTTGTTCTTTTTTTATTCAGTTTTTATCAAAAAAATAACGATTTTTAAAAGATTTGTTTTCCCCCTGAAGGAGAATGCGAACACCAATTTTCGTGATTCTAGAGGTAGCCAATTGACCTGAATATTGATACAAGAGTTGTGCCAATATTTTTACGCTTTTTTATCCTTAAAAGTACGAATTTTTTTCTTATCACGCATCTGCTCTATAAGAAGCATGTATTCCCAAATATCCATAATTCTAGCTGTAATCAATTGGTTTGGGCGATGATCAGTCAGTCGAACAGTAACGCAACAATTTTACATATACAGATTTTGATATGATATTTCAGTTTACATGGCCAACATTTATTTCTCTTGGGGAACACTAAATAAAATTAAAAAGGATTCCCTACCGGTGTAGTGCTGAAAATCATTTTACAATTTGGACAGGTACGCTATGATAGATTGATAAGCTTCTGTGGTGGTGTAGCGTGCAGTAAGCATTAATGGTCATACTCCGTTTATTTTCTTATCTTCGTAAGAAGGAGTGAAGGTACACACAATACGATACGGCAAAAAGGTAATATCAAGAAGGAAGCGTTTAAAATACCGGGTGTCTTTTGATCAAATGCGCTTCCTCTTAATTTTTTAAATCGGTTGAACAACATCCGAATGTCTGATTGACTGGACGAGTGCCATAAATTTCAATGAAATTACTTAAAGCTACATACAACTTTATATTTTTCAAGATCATAGCCGGGGATTGTAAATGAGCTATATCGACCAAACTTCTTCTGATGCATCACACTGGTGCATTCCGCAATAGGACTTACTGGAACAACAAATTCGTAGAATTGAGCAAAACTTAAGAAAAAATTGATCATTTAAACTACTAATAATGGTGTTACTATTACTTTTAAACTACTAGGTTATTAGAATAGAATAGAATATTCTTAGGTTCATACGAGTATCTTTTTAAAATTTGCAAAATTATGATTTAAGATTGAAAATGGATGGCATTATCACTGTGCTTCTGGTACTTCCCTTACAAATAAACCGATTCTCCGAAATTCAGACTTTTCCACGTAATTTCTAATGAGCAACATAAGTTTTTGGACTTTGTATTGATGCTTGATCAAACTTGATAAAAATCTACCGAGTATCCGATATACTCGTATTCTAGATTTTGTATATTGAATTCGATAAGATTTAGCGCACATTATTTGCTTAATGAACCAAGTTCTTGGAATGACAATATAGTTTGTTGCTGTATCCGTTCCAGTACGTTCTATCAAAATAGCCGATTTAATCCGTATGTTTTCACTTTTATATCTTTCGAGGAGTTATACCGAATTTAGTAAAATTTAGCACACGTAAAGCGCTCGATGAATGAATTCTGAGAATTATAGTAGAGTGAAGTGCCGCACCGTCTGGTACCCTTTTTACAAATGAAGCTATTCTCTGAAATTTCCAATTTCCTTCATAATTTGCAATTAGTAGAATGATGTAACATAGGTTTTATTGATTTGGCATGCTTGGTCAAACTTGATAAAAATCGACCAAGTAACCCATATGTCATAAACTTTGAATACTGAATTCGGTCAGATTTACCACACTTTGTGTCTTTAATAAACTACGTTCTGAAAATAAAAATGTAGTTTATTGCTGCATCCATTCCAGTATGTTCCATAAAAATGGCTGATTTAATCCATATGTTTTCACATTAATATCTTCCACGTAGTTAAACTGGATTTATTGAAATATAGCACACGTTAAGCATTGGAAGGCATTGTCACATCTCTTCCACTACATCTAATGTATATGACAGATATACGTTTTCCTCTGTAATCTCTAATTCGTATACTGCTAGATATTTGCCTAACTTCCAATCCATTCCACTAATTTCAGTATTGTAAACTAAACTTTTATAGAAATAGACTTGTAACTTGCTATGCAATTTCTTCTCATCATGCTAAAGAACATTTTTCTATCCTGTAATTTTTTCCTAAAGTCCAATTAAAACAAATTTCAAAATGTAAGTTTTATATTTTCTACATCTTATTTGTTCTGCTTCTAATTTCAGAACCTACTCTTGCTAATTCATCTAATCTTATGGACATTTTCTAAATGGTCTAATGCCTTGCCGATGCGCTCTCTCGATGAAGGAGAATGGGCAGTTTTAAACAATAATATAGATGAAGCATCGAATTCCTTAGAACCTGAAGAACCTATTAAGTACATGGTAGCGGAATACGAAAGCGATATTCCAAATGATATATATGTGATCCAAGATTTGGAGAAAACTGGACAATGGGAGGAAGAGGAAATAAATAAAACTTCAACAGAGTTGCTAGTCAAATTTTCATCGACATTTACAATTGTTCCGAAAGAAATTGCTAAAAATACCAATATCTCCGATGGACCTGAAATCGTATTACAAGAGTTGACGATCTCTGCCATTCCAGAAAATGTCCCAAAGGAAACAGAAACTTTTATATCACTTGAACATGTTAACGAAGATGCGACTACAATGCCACTCGACATTCCAAGGGTTACAAAGGCTTTGAATACAACTGCAAATGGGGACAAGAATTCTACCCAAAATGAATCCACTAGTGAGGATAGAGCATTTTTGAAAAATGCCGCAAATCCTGAAAATTCTCTACAGGAAACAGAAATTTCTGTAAAATTGGAGCCAATTGAAAAAGATGCAACAACAACCACACCCGATATTCCAACAGACACGAATACTTTCAATACAACAGTAAATGAGGACATGAATACCACTAAAGATCAAACATTTTGGGAAAATGCTACACAGGAAGTAGAAACTTCTTTACAATTGGAGCCAGTTGACAAAAATACTACAACCGCACCCAACATCCCTGCGGATACAAAGACTTCCAGTACAACCACAAATATGGACAAAAATCCAACTCAAAATAAACCTGCCACTAAGCGTCAAGGATTTTGGGAAAATATTCAGTCTTTTTTCCACAATAATCTTAACGTATCCAAAATTATTAAGATTGAGTTTGATCCTCTTCAGCCAATTACCGAGACATTTGAAGATATTAAAAAATGCAATCTCTGGAAACGTATTAATTCGTACGCTCGGAAAAGTTACAGCTTCATAATGCGTTACTCGAAAAAATCGAAACATTTAATACAGGATAATTTTAAAGAGTTGGAAGAGACATTAGGAAGTAAATTTAAGGAAATCAAGGATGCTTTACAGACTAAAATCAATCAAAATAATTGGAATTCAAAGTAAAAGACAAATATAGTCCAACATGTATTAAAATTAAGTAAAATGATATCTATTCAAGAAAATGTAACCCCTGAATTTTCCAACCATATCAGACAGTATTCGACAGTTTTTCATTTTGCAGTATATGGATTGACATCATCTACACAGACAAATGCTTTTACACAAATTAATTGTGCTTGGATTTTAATTAACCCGAATAAAATAATTTTGCCAATTACTTTTTAACACAACTTTGTAGGAAATTACACCTTACTTTGTAAATTTTCTCAAACCTTTGATGTATTTCCATATATATAGGTATTAACTATAGAATTAATTTTATAACATATAAAATATAATTTCGCATTAACTAAACTGTCTGTGTTCATACATTTATCTATTTTATCTATTACTTATACACTGTCCAATAAACAAAATTTTCACCATAAATATAAAATTTGCACACTGTCAGTGAACAACTATAACATCTATAGCTTACGTCCAAAGTCGATGTGGTTTCCAATAGAATCGAATATCTATTATGCGCCCCACGTATTCAAAAGAATTGTTATACCTTCAACAGAAACAGCAAAATCATACAATTTGAAATTATTATATCATTAGATACAAGAATTGAACACTAGAAAAATTGAACACTACCAATCTTTTGAGCAAATATATTTAATGACATCTGAAGTCGTTGGAGCATCCGTCCGTCCGTCTCTTTGACTGGCTCACTGGTTGGCTGACTAGCTGGATGGATGAAACAATGAAACTTTTTAAAAATTAGCACAACCTGATATGTTTTCAGGTCGTAGCCAAGGATTGAAAATTGGTTCAACAAAAATTAACCGATTTTCACTATATTAAATTTTTCTCTATTACTCTCGATTAGCAGACTGCTGATATATAAATTTTTGTACATTATATCGTTATTTTATAATGCTTGACAATATTTGAAAAAATGTTATAATTAACCGCGTCACTTCTGGTACTTCTCACACAAATAATCGATTTCTAAAATAAATTCATTGTTCGTTTGCATGAAATGTGTAAATATTTGGTAAGTCCAAACTAGATATTTCACAACATGGAATGGCAAAAGTGTAGCCCAGTGACCTGCTTCCTTTACGGTTAATGCACAAGGTGGATTCCAAAGCTATGAACTTGCGTTCTATTGAGAATGTAAATGCATAAGATTTGCTTCGTTTGATAGCTTTCTTCTTAGATACTTTCTCTCGATATCTTTTTAGATTTAGATCGCACCGCCGCTCCACTTCTTGTGCCTCACATAAAAACTTTATGATTTTTCTAAACTTAATCTTTCCTCTGTTATTTCTAATTAGTAGAACGCTAAATCCTAGATTTTTGTTCATTGCTTTGACTTACAATGCTCGGAAAAAATAGAGAAAACAATATAAAGTAACCACACTCCTTCTGCCACCTCAAATAAAAATGATAAATTCAACCCAAATATTCTCAGTTTCACATCAGTAAAATTTACCGCACATCATGCATTTAGTTTTCTAAGTTCTGAGAATTAAAAGGGGGCCATTGTCGCGCCACTTCAGGTTTCTCCTGTTCAGGTAACTTCCATTACTCCTAAATTTGAGATCTGCAGTTACATACATTTCTATCTATTATATTGAATTGTTATGCTTAGTATAATTTAAAAAAGATCGGCCACATTATCATGATCTTACTGGTAACTCCCATAAAAATTACATAATTTAACCCATATGCTAATAAACTCATACCTTTCACCTTTCAGTTGTAGGATATAGCTCGTTTAAAATTCCCGGATATGATCTGGGGAAGAATTAGCTGTCCTAAGTTCTAAAAAATTCCATAAAGATTTACGACAGCAGATAGACGGACATCGCCCGATCGACTTAAAATGTTCTGAAAGTTAAAATGTCGTAAAACGTATTTGGCCAAAAAAATACTTGGTATCTTTAACGCTTCTTTCTGGATATTACATTTTTTCTGTATCAAATGCTATTTATAAGGTTATCCATTTTTCGTTCTCAAATAAAGTCAAATAAAATACACATAAAGCTTTGACTTTGATGAAACTTTTATTTCGTTATAATGCTTGTAACTTGCCATTACGACTATGTACAAAATGCAATGTCATTTAAATGACCGCCTCTGGATTGGTTGCAGTAGTGGATTGTCTTGAGGTAGTGTTCGAAAAAATACGGCCCAATGCCACCTCCAGGCCATAATGCACCAAACGGTCACTTTTTCTGGATGCAATGGCTTTGCCACAATCACTTCTGGGTTCTCTGAGCCTCATATGCCACAATTTTGCTTATTAACGTAACCACCGAGTTAGAAATAACTTTCATCCCTGAGGAAAATGTTGTTCGAAAGATCAGTATTGAAAGCCTGTTGCTGAAGCACCAAATGAGCATATCTACGGCGATGTGAATGGTCAGCCGGCTATAATCGTTGCTTGAAATGGACTCTATACGGGTGGAGATGCAAACTCAAATGCAAAATACGTCATAATGAGCCTTAATATAGGCTCAATTGGTGGGAACGCCGTGCAATCGACAAATTCGGATTATCCGCCACTCTTTCTGTAACAGAAACGATACACGTATTTTCGGCAGTGCTTACTTTGCGGTAGTGCACAGGCCTGATCACATCTGTAGCGCTTCTAGTTTCTTCAAACTACTGTACAAACTTGCAATTCCTTGAACAGTAGCTTGATTATGACGACCATAGTCAACTCACAATGCCCTAAAAGTGCGCACGTTTGAATCACCACCTCTGTACTGAGTTTTAACTGTTTTTACACGGTCTTCGGTTGCTAAACGATCCATAATCGTAAATGACGAACTTTTCACAAAATAAATAACACTTCAAATGGCAGGTATTTAACAGCTGACTGCCTTGCCAGACCAGCGGTTTTGAGACCAATATAGGATAACCGTACATCTTCATTCCTCCAGGCGATGATATAAAAAATAGGTTCTTTATACTAACACCGCCAGCGCCAACTTATGAAGACATGGCCTCAGCGACAAATTCACTTGAAATGTCATTATCTGTATGTCGTTCTGAAAGGTTCAGAAACCAACTCCGATTATTTTTATGAATTTTGATTTTTATTCAACACAAAAAGTGTCATTTTTTTAAATTTTTTTGTAATTTTCTACAAACCGTCTAATCGATACGAAAAATCCGGTTAAAGCTGTTGTTAGAAAATGACCGCATGCAGTTTCCGTCAAAAGGACCCGTTACCCGTTGCGCTCTAGTAGCAACGAGATAAAGTCGCAAAGTTTTTGTGGTGTCTAAATGCAGCTGCAACAATTTTTGGTGTTTAAAAATCTTTTTAATGGTTGAAAACAAATTTCTTGGTTTCATTAAAAAAATATTTATATTACGCTGAATGAAAATATATATGTTTTCATAGCATTCAAGGGAATATAAATGCTATATAGACTCTTTATTGTTTTAAATAATGCTAACTATTAAAGTACCCTCATTGTTTAGTTTAAACAGTCTTTGTTTATTACAAAAAATTGCTCAAACTGTTTTCGAACAATGTAAATGAACAAGTTTCATATTTAAATGCAAATTAGTGTAGGTTTCCTACAGTGTAAGTAAACAATATTTTTATTTTTATTTTGTAGTTCTTCTCGCTTTCGAAATGAAGAGAATCCAGTCTCTGTAGTTGCATTGTGACTAAACAACAAATGTTTATAAAAAGTTGTATTCTCCTTCCTTATTGTTGTTGTTGTTGTTGCTGTTGTTTGTTTGCACCAACGTTCTATAACACGCAGCATAACTTTAATTTCCGTTTCCTTATAGCCGTTCTAGTAAAACTCACATCAAATTCATAAAACTAGTACAAGAACGGCACCATCAGCCACATTTGTACGACCATCCTCGGCCAAGCTTACCCTCTTTCACGCAGCTGTGAATGCTGAAAAAAATGTATGTACAAGAAGTGAAAGAAAAACAGAAATTAAGGGGAAAATCGTATAAAATAATAACTAAAGTTTTCTTTTTTGGACAACTCGTTTCTGCAATGTTTGTTATTTTTATTCTTGTTACTAATTTGCGAGAAAACAAAAAGTTGTTCGTTTTATTTTTGCGTAACCAAAAAATAACTTTGAAACTTTGACTTCCTTTATGGCGGGTGGGTGATGTGAACTGGTTTCCGACTTGTTAGTGATCCAAATGATGACACAGTCCAAATGTAAATTTGACGAACCAAGTGTTAATTTGGCTCAAATGGAATGTGTCGACAATTTCTGGAGTAAATATTAAAGAGTTATATGTAATACAACTCTAACTTTGAATGTTACCTTAAGAATACGAGTACTTGTATGTGCATAAGATGTGAATATAAATGTATTTCAAATAGTGCGGGCTGGCGATGCTGACGGTCTGTGGTGGTCATGTTGTTCTCTCGACGTCTGCCAAATATGTTGTTTATTACCCAGTCTCCAGTCGATGTCAAATAATCACGTCAAGTTACACAACTGCTCAATCGTGCAAATTATAAAACCAAACCAATCGAGCAAGTGTGCTGGAGAAACCGAGACAGTCGATTCCTGGCTATGAAAATGAACTCGAACTCTGAATTCAACTTGGCGTTTTTTCCCTGGAACTCTATCCAGAAGCTCAAATTTAATGATCATTGACAACGCTGTTTGTTCGCGTACTGGGGCTAGAAGGGTTTGAAAGAAAACTCCAGTTTTAGTCAAAAACCATCTTTAACAACAAGGCGCATTTTTGGATGAATGGCTATGTTAGCATACAAAATTGCTGCACTCGAGATTCACTAGATGGCAATGAATCAATAAACAGTTTGTTGAAGGATTTGGACCGGCGGCATCATTGGTCCGTACTTCTTCGAAAACGATGTTAGTGAGGCCATCACCGTCACTAACGGTGAGCGGTATTGATCGACGATAACTAATTTCTTTTGACCTAAATTAAACGTTATGGACAGACTAAAAAAAAAAAAAAAGAAACTGGGTGAATTTGGATCGAACCCATACTGAAAATAAACTAAATAAACAAATTTCCTCGAATATTCTTTTTTACTTTTTTTTCTTTCGAGTTCGTTTTGACTCAATATTAGTTAAATCGAATTGAGAAATCATCTCATTCTGGATGCAGTTGTTAGAAAATGATAAAAATATGAATTTATACCAAAAGCACAGACTTAACCATTTAGTGGTTTCCAAACCGCCGGTCTGGTAAGGCTGTCAGCTGCTAAATACCCGCCATTTGAAGTAGTATTTATTTATTGAAAGTTTTGTCATTTACGAACGCTGATCGTTTAACAACCGAAGTACGCAAAAAAATTGTTAAAACTTACTACCAAAGTGGTGATTCAAACGTGAGGAGTTTCCGTGCATTACGGGGTAAATATGGTCATTATATTCGACCTACTGTGAAATAAATTTGCCAAGATTATAAAGAAATTTAAAGAGACTGGAAGTTTTATAAATGTGGTGAGGCCTGTGCATCATCACAATGTACGCAGAGCCGAAAATATTGAAGCGTAATGACCGTATGATAACCGAATTTTGTTAGCCTGCAGTTGAAGATTATAAACTGGATATGTGGTTTCAACAAGACGGTGCCACAAGCCACACAACATGGCCGATTTTGGCTTTATCGCATGAGCAGTCTTCAGAAAGCGTAACTTCACGTTTGGCTACGTCAATGTGATCATGTGATTTGATACCGTTAGACTTTTTTTTGTGGGGCTACGTCAAAGACTGTGTTTGCCCGGATAATCCCCAAACGTTGGAGTATTTGAAAACCAACGAAATATGCGAAAAATTCGTCGAAAACTACCTCAAAAGGATTAATTGCTGCAACCAATCCAGAGGCGGTTATTTAAAGAATATTACACATTGTACATAATGGCAAGGTCCAAGTATTACAATGAAATAAAAGTTTCATCGAAATCATAGAAAATAGAATAGAAAGAAAAGGATAACCCGGCAATATCCTTGAATCCCTTTCACTGAATTCAGTCAAATTTAACACTCATCATGTTTTTGATAGAAACGATTATGGATTGAATTATCTCGAACATTCCAGTGTCTCCCATACAAGTTGATCGATTTATCGAGATTCAAGTTTGTAATCCCTATTTCATGGACAACAGTAACTGACATTTTTACCAGTTGCGTTAAGTGGCAACACTTGGTAACATGTAAGCAAAATCTACTGGATAATGCCGTCCTTTTTGATACCTCCCATAAATGATACATCACTTAACCACATACGATATACCTATGTTCATATATTTCACCCAATGGTATTAAATTTAGTCTGATTTGGGAAATATTAATATTATGTTTTACTTATGGATCAGACAATTTGCCAAAAATCACCGGTTTCTCTGTGATTTGTAAGCGGAAGTTTATTTGACTAAGTTATAATCTTGTTTCTTATTTTGGTATCGTGGAGCGTATTTCCACATCAACATCAACTTTATTAATTCAACAAAATGTACAAAGTTGCTCTATTTATACTAAAATGACTTATTCTAAAATATGATACTATATTTCAGAGAGAAGGCATATTTATATAATGGGTGCAACAAAGACAAACATATTTACAGCATAGTGTTGTTTATCATTGACTTAATCCCAAAATGTTCTTATTTACATAACAAGTGAAAAGCAGATAACAATAGACTATATAATGGGAGTGAGACGAACAAACATAACTTACTGTCGTAAACATAATTCTGGAAAAGTCTTATTTATTTATTTATTACATATGTATATCATACTTGAATGTTCTGGGAGCGGTTTCGATGATCTTTCTAGAATATAAACTTAAAGAAATTACATTCACATACTACACTATATTGTGCGGATATTTGAAATTTGGAACGGGCCTTCTGGCATTCCTTATAATTTTGCGTCGACAAAAACGGCTTTGGATGAGGGTACGAGTATATGTAGATCTGTTTGCTGGCAGAAATTTCCGTACAGGTTCCTATAAAAATGCCTGCCAATTCTAAAAATTTGATACGGGCCTTCTAGCGCTCGACATACTTTTGCAAAAATATAAAATGACGTTTCGCCTGGCCAAAATTCGTGTAGAGCTTCAAATAAAAGTGCCTCCCAAATTTGTAAGGAAACTGCCCCATTTACAACAATTTGTGTCCCACATTGTGTTCTATTTGTTTTTAGTTTCTCAATGATAGCACTTGTCTTCCTAGTGATTGTAAAAGACTCAGTACAGAAATTCAAGTAAGGTAAACTGACATATGTATATCCCTAGCCGACATCCTTCTGCGTTAGTGCAGGACTGGCAAATAAATGGTTAAGATCTTACCCAAAAATATTATGAAATAATAATGTCCTATAAAAAACGAATATAATAACTTTCTGGGGTCTTCCGCTCAGAAATAATAAAGGGTCCAACTCATTTTTGAATTTGATGTAATTCAATGATTATTGTTTTTTTTTAAATTTTATCAAGCATTTTAAAGCAGTGCAATCGACAAAAACTGCAAACTACTAGAATTAGCGGGCACTTTTATTTCAATCTGTACGGAACGGTCGTTTACAAACTATTAACTACAGCGGTAAATTTCAGTTGTGCTAAGTGGGGCAATTTGACTGAGTAATACGAGACGAGATGTGGCAATGAAAAGACGCACACCAAATTTGACAGTAGTCAATATAAGTGCCTGAAAGATTTGAAGCTAAAAACAAGCGACCTAAATAGCCGTTTGTGCGGTAGGTACCAGCTGAGGCGTGGCAACTTGGTCGACTTTTCTCACGTTGTACAGCGAATTATCAATTAAATCAATCAACAACAGCTTAGGCTGCAACAGTCTGCTAATTACAAATTACAGAGAAAAGATAAAATTCGGAAAATTGTCTAATTTTCATGACAGGTACAGGAAATGCCGTCACACTGCTGTTCACTAAATATATGAACCTTAGATTTATGCCTTAAATCGGTTATTTATATGGTTGATACTAAAAGGAGTAGGTCAGTACCATTTTCATTCTCAGAACAAATTTTATGAAAAGCGTGATATTTGTCAAATTTGACCGAAATCAATGCAACGGCTTGAAAACTATGATCGATCATTTATAGGGGAGGTACCAGAAGGGATCAGATTAATCAGTCGATTTGTTGAAATTCTGTCAAGCATCACTTTTTATTCATTTAAAAAGATCGAAATGAGGAGCCAGTCAACAAAATAGGAGTTACAGGGAAGAAATTTAATTTCGCAAAATAGCTCATTATTTTAGGGGGGTAATAATTAAGAAAACACATCCGCTTTGTTTCGCAACTCACAAAAGACTCCTCTATTTCTAATGTATCATAAAGCTTGTCATATTGCATGGTTGGTTTTAAAGTGTCGAATCAGTGTTACACTAGTAGACGTTTTAAATAGATCGCATATAGTGTTGCATTATCATTGGATTAAATATATAATTATCATAAGTGTTATAAGTTACATATGTACATATATTTTAAACTAGGACTACATGCTATATATTATGGGTATCTTAAGCTAGTATAATACAAAATATTACAAACGTCTACTACATTATTAAAGGAGAACGGCCCAGTGTTTTTCATTAAAAATGAAACACATTTGAATAAAAGTTAGTTGATGTTTCTTTAAGGGTGTTACATTTAAAAAAAAAAATCTGAATATCGTTAAAATTTAGTTTCGCATTTTTGTTTTTAAGCTTAGCTATAAGAAATGAAGATGTCACCATGATTATTTCCATTTAATTCAGCACCGAGGCTTACTTCTCGGGCGGGTCACTGACAGATGAAGAATGTGTTCCACATTTTAGAAACGCAAAGAGAATGCTTTGTAATTTCAATAATTTCATTTCTAAACTTTTCAATTTTGCCTAGCCAATACTACATTTTTAATGAAGTTGCATAGAATTAATCGGAATCAGATTAATCGAAATATGCCTGAACATTTCCATAAATCAAAGCTGCTTAAAGAAAATAATAAACAATAGAATTCGGTTTTACAATTTTCGTAAATTAAAAAATAACCATATAAGTACCTCAGATTCCATTACGTTTACTTTTATTATACGTAATTTCAACATCACCTAATTGGTTGTTGGACAAAAGAGTGAGTCGCATTACGTCACAAACGAAGTGGATTTGCAATCGTATTTGGAAACCTTTTAATAATCAAGTATTTATTATAGTAACGCTACCGAATATTCCTGATACATGACATAATATTTTTAATTCTGTGAATAATTGTAGAGAGGGTACTTAAGCCTATTAGGCAATAAACATCACCAAGTAAACCAATGAATTGCACTATTTACGACATGTCTCATTTCAGATGAATGTTTTGATTTTGCATACGTCTCTAATCGAATTGTTATTATTTACACCCACTCAGACGAAGCGTAGCACTACTCGTAGCATTACAACACATCCTTGTATCAGTTCCATCTCGATTTTAATTCAATTCCTATGCAGCCTTACATAATGTAATGTAAAATACTCCGGTATATTGCAGTACATTGAAAAGCTCTTGGATAGGTTTCCTGATCATTACATCCAGTGTCACTGCTACGGAATGCTCCTTTTGTCTCTGTTCACATTGACGTCTATTACATACTGAAAGCTGATTTCGTATTCATTGCATGTCATTTTTATGAATGAAGAAAAAATGCTGCCGGAGAACTTCGAAGAAATATTAGTACTTATCTCTGACTGCCTATTAGAGAGGGAGAAAATGAGAATGAGAGAGAGAGAGGCGTTGGTGAAAGGGTTGAAATAGGGCAGCATAATATTTAACATAGATCGGGTTATCCATTTAGTGATTTAAAAATCGCCGGTCTGGCAAATCTATCAGCTATTTAATTTATTTAGTGGAATCGAAGAACGCGAAAAATAATTAAAACTTACTACAAAAGTGGTGATTCAAAAGTGGGTACTTTTCGTGCATTACGGGGTGATTATGGTCATCGTAATCTATCTACTGTACAAAGAATGGACAATATTATAAAGGCATTAGAAGAGACTGGAAGCGTTACAGATGTGGTAAGGCCTGTGCATCATCGCAATATACGCACTGCCAAAAATATCGCTTCCTTTAGGGAAAGTTAGGCGGATAAACCGAATTTGCCGATTCTACGGCGTTTTCAGCAATTAGGCCTATCTAACGGATCATTATGGCGTATTTTGCATTTGAATCTACATACTCATCTGTACAAAGTCCAAACCATGCAAAAATTAAAGCCGGCTGACCATTCACAATGCCGCATATATGCTAATTAGCTACTACAACAGCCTTTCAATATTGATTTTTCGAACAGAATTTTCTTTTGCTATGAAGCTAATTTCTCATTCGCTGTCGTCGTATGATAACCTACTTTTTTTGCAATTGAAGATTATGAACTAGACGATATGTGGTTTCAACAAGACGGTGATACAATCCACACAACACGACCGGCTCTGGTTTTATTGCGTGGAAAGTTTCCAGAAAGCGTAATTTAATATTTCGAAAGCGTCAATTGTTGATGGCCAATAATGCCATCATACGATTTGATGGGCTATGTCAAATACCATGTTTACGCGGATAATCTCCAAATGTTGGAGTAATTGAAAACCAACATTCGTCTAGTTATTGTCAAGATATCGATCGAAATGTGTGAAAAATCGATCGAAAACTATCTCAAAAGGACCAATTCAAAGGCAGTCATTTAAATGACTTTCTATTTGGGACATAATGACGAGGTCCAAGCATTATAGAGGATGGCGCATAAGTAACGCTAAGATTTGATCAGTGAATACATTTCTTGTTTAAGTCTTTTTTTTGTCTCTTTACAGAATTAACTAAATACTTGGGAAATTTATGATGGAAAGGCTCAGCACAGAACAAAGGTCCAAAGTTATACAATTTTACTTTGAAAGTCAGCATTCGATTATTCAGATCATATCGAAATTTCTTTCATGTTCGAAATGCTCCCAGCCCTCCAACAATTTACCGATTGGTTCAGCGTTTTGAGCAACAAGGAGCTGCAAGTGATCTTTCGCGTGCTGGAAGATTCCGTGCTGTTCGAAATGAAGTGACTGCTCGAATGCAAGCAAGTATGGAGGAAAACCCCGAAACTTCCACCAGGACGTACTCAGCAGTTAGAGATGTCTAGGCGGTCTATGTAAAGAATTTTACATATCGTATGTTACATCTTTTCCCATATAAGATGCAATTAGTTCACGAGTTAAAATCAAATGTTGCACAAGAACGCATTCAATATAGTCGCTATTGACGTTCCTTATGCGCCACCCTTTATAATAATAAACTAAAAGTTTCATTGAAATCATGGCTTTATGTGTGCTTTATTTAACTTTACTTTTTGAACCTGGTTAAGAAAAAACTTCTTCAATTGATGGTAAAAGCGTCGTTTAATCCATTTTAAGATATTTAAAAACTTGTGGTTTAACGAATTTAAATATGCTAATTTGAATCGGAATAGTTTGACAATGTCTTCATCTTTTGCACCGTTTAGTGTGCACCAAATTTGTTACAATTTTATTCCATTGAATAAAAGATGTAAACCGAAAAATATGTGGTGTTGGGAATTTCAGCCTTTCCAAATTCGTTTAATCAGAAAAATATACAAGAAGTTTTTATTTTGATTATTTATTTATTAATACTGATTGCTCTTGTGATGTCTAATTCCGTGTGTGATGATCAGTGCAATGACGACAGCGACGATGAGCTTTTGTTTTGCTTGGTAATGATGATAATGATGCGATGAATGACGTTTGTGTAGCGAAAAGTGAGCATGATGCTGATTACTGTGTAGGGTGTCTACTACAAAAATGTTGTGTTTAAGAGTATATGCAAAGAAATTGAATGATTTTCGGTGCATCGATGATGAGGAAAATGTGGAGACAAAACATTTTCGGAATTAAGATTGTTTAGAGCATTTTGTAGTTTAACTCTTCTTGGCTCCACAACGTAACATATGGATTAAACCGGTCTAACCGGAACTAATTTTGTAAAAGGCAAGATATGCGCCGAATTTGACTGATTTCCGTATAACTGCTTTAAAAATATGAAGCAAAGGATATTTGGTTTAAATCGTTCATCTGTATAGGAGTTTCCATGACAGTCGGCAGCTTCTGTACAAAATTTTCAGATTGTTTGAACTTTAGTTGTTTTTTATACCTCTTCGTCGATTGCAATAATCTAATTTTCTTGTTTTCATTGTATTGGTGTGCAATGTTTGTTAAATTTGGGGAAAAAAAACTTTACAGATTAATTATTTCTCTTCTAGTACTTCGGATAGAATTAACAAATTTATCCAATATATTCTTACGTTTACATTTCTTATTTAGTTACATTAAATCCATTAAGTAGTAATGGATAATAAAAATTAACAACGTTGTTATGCCATTGCTGCAGCCACTCATACAATTTGACTTATTTTGCAAAATATTACCGCCATAATTCCAAATTAGGAGGCTGCAGTAACATAAGTTTTAGTCCATTGTATTGATTTGACCAAGCAGTCACTCCGCTTTCTGGCATCTCCCATACGAATGACTCCATTTATTGCCTCTTCTTCTATTGCCTCCCTCAATCGTTAAATTTACAGACTGTCCTAAATTTAATTTTTCAAAAGTATTGGTTTATCATGCCTTCTAAAATTTAAAAAATCAACCAGATAAACTCATCCTTTCTGGTACTTTCGTGCGAATTGCCCAAAATTAATCGCATATTCTTTAGACTTACATCTTTCATTCAATCGCGATAATTTTAAAATAATTTTGCAAACATCGGGCGCTTAGTACACTTAATTCCGCGAATGAAAATTGACATAATTAGCATGCCTAGAGCGCGCGTTATTCTATAACTTCTAAGTTTATAACTCAAGGAAGTTATAATTGTGCTCCTTTTTTGTACATTCATTCAAATCATTTTTTGCTACAATGCAATAGTTATATATATTGATATTTACAGAGCTATACCGGTAAGGAATCGCATTCAACTCTCTGGGGTTTTAACAAGTTGGTGCACTTTGCTATAAAGCCAGGATTATTATAGGGGAGTTGCTGCAAAAATTCCACAACGCGCTTTCTTTCACCCGAAGGAATGAGGATATATAAGAAGACGGTCTCAAGACTAGAAGATCTGACCAGTAGTTTGAAAAAACTATTTTGATGAAAAGTGGCAACCTTATAAAATATATTTTAAGTTTAGCATTTTTATTTGCAAACACGGTAAAAAATTAGCCACCGTTATATAATGCAATATTTCAATTTAAAAGGTCTTAGGGTTAGTCTACTCCTTTGTTTATGACTGTAAAATATTGGGTAGCAGAGTTTAAACGAGGCCGTACGAGCTGGCAAGACGAACACCGTAGTGGTCTAACAATTGAGGTGTCCCCGCCAGACCCGGTTAGGAAAATGCATTTCAAAAATTGTTATACATCGTATATTGACCGAAAACTTGAAGATTAGAAAGCTGTGTGCAAGATGGGTGCCCCGCTTGCTTTCAGTAAAGCCAAAACAGGGTCGTGTAGATGTACCATTGTTTGACGCTATTTCACTGCAACAAAACCGAATTTTTCACATCTGAGACCAAGGAACAGTCAAAGCAGTGGACTGTAATATGAGCATCGTGTCCAAATAAGGCGAAGACGGTTCCATCTGTAGGCGAGATCACGGCGTCTGTTTTTTGGGATGCGCATAGTATTATGTTTATTGATCATCTTCAGAAACGGGAAACCATCGACATCGTGTTGTATCATCAAGAGAGTGCGCCAGTTCACACATCCACTGTTGCGATGCCCAAAATTTATGAATTAAATTTCGAATTGCTTCATCACGCATCTCACTTGCCAGATTTAGCTCTCTCGGACTATTTTCTATTTCCAAACTTAAAAAAATGGCTCAATGGTAAAAGATTTGCAACAACAATAAAGAGGTGGAGTCTGCGGAGAGTGTCGCAGTACTTACTATAAACAGGGTACAGAAGATATTGAATATCGCTGGCAAAAGTGTATTAAGCTAAAAGGAGATTATGTTCAAAAATAAAGGAAATGTTAACTACGTTTTTTGTATCTTCTTTGTTAGGTCGTATAACTTGATACGTCCAAAAATTTAACACAAAACATCTATTGACCAAACGTCTTTCATGATTCCTTAAACATGCTGAGCATGTCCGTTGTTTGGCTGGCTGGCTGGGTAGACAGCATTCTCAAATCTTATCATGACCTAGTATTTTGCCAGTTCGCAACCGATGATTATAAATGGGATATATCGACCCACTCGTTCTGGACCTGTCGTGCAAAATTGGCAAATTTCTGAAATCCAGTTTTTCTCCTGTAACTCTACTTTCGTTGACTGGAATACCTAAAAGTCTTGACTATTGCACTGAGTTAGAATGTTCGGTAGAATTTAAAAAAAATTGACGAATAGCCACACCCCTTCTGGTACTTTCCACAAAAATGGTCAATTTAACCCATATACTCTCAGATTCATGTCTCTCATCATGTCATGATATATTTCTATCTTACATGATATATGCAGATCGTTTGCTAAAATAAGGTCTCACAATGAAAATGTACGGAATTGCCGCACCGATTTCTGGTACCTTCCGTGCAAATTAAAGACTTTCCGAAATTCAGTAATTTATAATTGATAATATGTAATATTTCTTTTGCAAAAAAGCTTTTCTATCTCCTTTAAAAGTCATATGTCAGACCTATTGCAAAACACTTTTGTCTATGCCTTCTTCATACTTTGGGTATGCAGGCGTATGTGTGGGTGTTTAATATTATGTTTTTATAGGTGTATGAGTGTGTCTGCGTTTGCTGGGATGCGCTCATCATTCAAAAACTATGTCAAAGTTTCATAATTACACTGATATGCAATTAATTTATGACAAGTTGTCTTTTAGTTTTTAGATCAGTTTAGAGCACTTGCCTTCCTCGTCGTTGGGCATAAACGTTTATGCATTTTGCGTATTCTAAAGTTTGATTCTTGCAGAAAATATTCGTATGCTGGGTACTGTAGGAGAGAAGTAAAAGGCCCAGGGGGCCTCTTAATAGTTCATTGCATAGATAGCTAATTATTGGCAGGACAAATGATTACTTTATTATATTTTAGCAAAACGAACATCATAGACATTTAGAGTCGGGTCAATTTGGTTCACGTCTTAGTATGTGTAGATGAAAGCATCGTTCTGTGTGCTTATGATTGATATATGATATATGTTTGTATATGATTATGTAATCAAGGAGAATGGACGTCTAGAAGTTGTAAAAATGTGTGAGGCAAAGTAAAGTTAAAGGATTTCCAATATATATCTGGCTTTAACAGGAGAGTAGTCACAAGGTCGAACAAGTGCACAATTACACGGACATTATACTAAAATCAGGAATGACCATAAAATACTGAACTCTATTGCATACAAAACATAGCTATTTGAAACATTTGAATGCAATGAAAGTTTGTAAATTGCGGTGGAGAAAATTGGTAATCCAAAAGAATAACATCAGCATAAGTAATAGTAATGATGCAATGAAAAGTGATATTGAGAAGAAAGTTGTTTATTCAGGTGAAGTAGCCCAGAATTTGTTAGTCTTTATAAACGATCGAGATGGGCAGAGTACAGAAATAGGTAACGTGACTTAATATATCAGGTAATATGACATGCTAACACAAATATTCTTCTTTACTTTAGGGGGAAAACAAGTGAAATATATCTTCACTACATGTCCATCTGTGTTGCCGTGTTAAAATTTTCTGAAACCGTTCATTTGGGAAAAGTAGAAGGACTATAGATTTTTGTTAAATCAGCCAATTTGTATGCACGCAGCAGTGCAACTTATTTTTATTCGCTGCATTAAAAACTTGGTGTGAGCTCAATTATACTGAATGTAGTGCAATTGAATGAAATATACGAATCTAGTGGTATGTATTTTAAATACGGTAATTCTTAATGGGAGATACCGGAGAGAGGGAAGTCTTTTCACATTACATCCAGTATTATAATGCAATATAATTGACGACGATTTAAATAACTTCAGGCTAGTAACTAGGGATTACAATGTAAAATCAATTTTCGATAAATCGTTAAATTTGTATGGGAAGTACCAGAATGAACGCGGTAACGCATTGAGCATTTTCGTTCTCAGAACTTTGATTACCCAACACATGATATGTGACAAATTTAGTCAAATTTGGTATAACCGATTGGGAAATGTAAAGCTAAGGATAGATATGTTAAATCGGTACTTTGTGGGAGAGATGGCAGCAGGAGCGTGGTCACTCGATTTTTCTTCGGTATTGTAGAAAGTTGGAAAACAATATAATGGATGAAGGCCTATATTATTATCGACTACTAGTTAGAAATTACAGAGGATAAATTGGATGCTAAGAAAATGGGCAAAATCTTCTTTCTACTTTAAATAAAATAGACAATTTTTTTGAATTTCAATATTTTCCCCGTAACTCCTTATTTTCCTTGTAAAGTTAAGCAGCAGTAACTTAGATTTTTTAACACATTATTAACTTATAACGCACAAATTTTGTTCCCTTTGAGCGCTTGAAAAATTATGGTCTTAGAATGAAAATAGCCTCACCAATATCTTGGAAATGTAATCTTTTCTCCGTAATTTACTAAGCCACAGCAGCCCTGATATCATCCATTGTATTGACTTACTGATCTTTATAAAACTTAAGAAACATCAACTCTTTTCTGCACCACCCATACAAATTGACCGCTCTGTGACAATGTAACTTTTTCGCTCTAATCCTTAATTCGTTGATCGCAGTTAGTTAAACCTTAGGTAATTGCACTGCAATATAACGCTTGGTAAAATTTGAAAAAAAAAAATATCGTGTAAACGCATTCTCTGTGGCAACTCCCATACCAATTACTCACTTTAACCCTTATTGTTCCATATCATTATATATATATATATATATATATATGTATATATATATAGGTATATATATATATACAATATATAAAATTAGTCCTGCGAATGAATGTGGACTGCATTGTTGCGCCCTTTTCTTGTGAAAAAGACGCAGATTAGCCATTTTAGCAGAAACTAGTGGTCCATTCACGACTTCTAAGCGGATAATTTCGGAAGATTATAATTTTGTTCCTCTTACTGTAGCTTAATTCATGAAATATTTTTACGAGATCCAAACCCTCACATATTTGCACCAATGCTAAATGACTTTGGATGAAGGTATACCTTATTCAGTTCACCTACATGAAAAACTATTCGACATAAAAAATAAGACGAAAAAGAGTTGGGAAACATTTTCCTTACACTTCTTCAAGCAATATTCAGTAGCTTCTATACCTAGTTATTAGTAAGAACAGTGAAATTCTTTAAAATAACCTACAACTGCAAACTCCATTTCTACATTGTTGGCAAATTTTTGGATGTGGATGTGTGAACTGGAGCCATGCCTTGATGAAACAACACTTTCTTTTTCGCCAAATTCGGCATTTGTTCCAAAATTTCATTACTTAAAAACTACAACAAGTTATCATAATATTCGCCATTGATGGTTTTTCTTTTATGAAGATAATCAATAACAATAACTCCATGCGCATCCCAAAAAAACAGACGCCATGAACCCGATTGCTGATGGAACCCTCTTCGCTTTCTTTAAACACGATTCTTCCATTCTAGTCCACTGTTTTGACCTTTGTCTCATGTGTGAAGTGGTGGTCCCATGTCTCATATATGGTTTTACAACCATATCTAAGTAACAATTCGGTTTATTGGGGTGAAACATTGTCATAGACTCTACTGAAACATTTTCCCTATATTGAAAGCAAGCGCGGCACCCATCTTGCGCACAGCTTTCTCATCTTTCAATCTTCGGTCAACACACGATTTATAGCAAGTTTTGGAATGCCTATCATTTCATCTAGCTCACGCATCTTCACGGTGTTCGACTTGTCAGCTCCTACGGCCTCGTATAAACTTACCTACCTGCCCTTACCTTACCTACCCTACTTACCTATAAACTTACATACCCAGTATTTCACAGTAGTGAACATAAGAGCAAACTCCCCCACAGTGGTATCTGGATCGGCCTTAATATTGATTGAACTCAGACCATCCGAATGGAAATATTTAATTAAAATTTAAAAAAAATTTAATTTAATTAAAAAAAAAATTTAATTAACGGTGACCAATCTTTTTTCATGCTTAAAAATTCACTGAAGTCACTTACATTTGATGGCTCAAATAAAAACACTAAACAATATGGCGCCTTTAATCTTAAAACATATGTTTTATAAGGTAGCCACTTTTCACCAAAATAATTTATTTTCTAACTACTGAGACCATCTATACGTCAGTTTGGCTAATTTCAGGACCGCCTCCGTATGTCACTGTTTGATGTAGCCACCTTTTGCACCGATCAGAGTATTAAACCTATACGGGAAAGCTTTACACGCTTCAGGGATGTGGCCTGAAGGTATTTTGTTTCATTCTTGGCGAAGAATAGTCTTCAATGTGTTGACCGTGCTTAGAGGACCATATGGAAAAATGTATTGGGTTCTAGTCCGAAGAATATGTTGGCGATTGTTGTAAAGAAATGAAGGTGGATACTTTTTTCTGTAGAAAAAAATATTGGGTTTCACCGTCGTCAGGGGATGGTGCCGAGTCTTGCTGATACAATTAATGGTTTCTACTAAATTTTTTACGTACCTAAGATAACCGAATACCATTTAAAATCTTTTCATCGTAGATGTTTTGCTTCACCTTTCTGTCATGTCTAGTTAATACGAGTGGTGAGCGTCCGGTGACATTTACCTTGGCTCAAATCAACACAGATGAAAGCGCTGACTTTCGCAGAGCATTTCACTGGTGTACTTTTTTTTGATTGACATTCTAACTATTCTCTATCAAATTTTTGATTTACATATTGCTGAACCCTGACAATTTTTTCATCAGAAAAGTCCAAAGTTTCAACTTTTGTATATTTTAGGTTTTCGATCATAGTTAATTTTTAATGCGCGTCTCATGTTATGAGTACACACATTGACATTTTCCGCCAGTTGGCGAGCAGAGCATTTCATTGGTTTTAATTGTTTTTATTTGCACTCTTACTATGTTCTATCGTTTCGTTTATTTACATATTGCTATTGAACGTTTTTTTGAGTTTTGTATTTTGTAGAGTTTCAATCGTGGTTAATATTTTAATGTGTGTCTCATGCTACGAGCAGACACATACAAATTTTTGTCAATTGAACTGCATTTTGTCATGGATCACATTGAATTCCTGTATAGGCTTGTGAAGAACGTAACAGACTTACAATTTCCAAAAAATGAGAGTGCTGTCATTATCGGTTTGGTTGCTAAAGCAGCTTGCACTTGGTAACGCTTCGAGTGACCATCCCCTTACTTCAAAAAAAGTTAGTTTTTTAAGAATACTCCACTTTAGTATTCAAACAAACAATAAATTTAAAATCTATTCAGAATCGATACTAAAAAATATTTTCTTTGAACAAAATAATAACTTTCAAAATGAATGATTTATGTTTCTTAAGCTAAATTTTAGAACATTTGCAACTCCGAAAGTAGACGTTTTGCAAAAAGTTTAGAACTCTTATTGCAGACTGCTAGAGGTATAACATATCCATATCGTTGTTCACTTCACCCGATATGTCCCAATAGCCTCTGTCTATTAAACATTTTAAAATTTTAGTTTTACTACCACACTTCTAACGCTTTGGCCTTTCAAATTTCACATACCGCCTCTGAGCTGCATTTTCGCGATTGTATGCTCACTTGTTCATCTCCTACGAGAACAAGTAAAGTGGAAAATTATTTCTTTGTTCGCTAAGTTCACAAAGGACAATTTTACTCTCTCTACCTTGTCAATGGATGGCGTTCTTCCTCTTTTTCTTTGCCAATTTTGTCGTTTATATTTTGTATTGTCTTTCGCTATTTTCGTTTTGAAACGAAGGGGCTCAAAAGAAGCTGAAGTAATAAATCAGTATTAAGTGGAATCTCAGGGAATTGCTTTTGGTTGCAACGGTTCAAATAATGAACAACTTTTTTGCTTTTTATTCCGTTTTGGAATTTACTCTTGCAATTTGCAGCAAAATGTCATTGTTTATTTGTTGGATTTTAGTTATCGATTGTATTGTGTGCCCCTCTTTGGCATTTTTCATCTTGCATCATTTCCAACGCTAAACTTTTCAATTGGACCAAAAACGATTTGCAAATTTCAGTAAATTTTTGTTTTGCTATTCCTTATAGAAAGAATTTTTTAATATTAATTTGTGAGTAGACAATAGTGGAATTCTATAAAAACTATTCAATGCCAATGGGCAGCAGTACCGAGTATAATTTTATCATTAAAACTTGACAAGGGCAAAGGCGAGGATACGAACAACAAGTATTTTCAAATAGTTGAAATTTGTCTTTACAATATACTAAAATGATTAGTATTTAGTATACGTGACTATCATGATTGCATCAGATGTTTCTTTGAATACCAGTCACCACAATGCGTCCGACGAATATCTCTAGTAGTCGAGTAATAGACAAGCTTGGTAAAAGCTTCTGAAACTGACAATCGCAATCGTCACTAACCATAAGATCCCGAGTCCAAAAATACGTGTGTAAATTCACTAAACGTGAGAAGCTCTCCCATATTGCATTCATTTGACGCGAGGGAATTTGTTATTCTAAACTTTATCAGAAGGAATGAGGAACTATATAATTCGATAGGGCAGAAATATAAAACTGGAAAAGAATGTAAAACTCTAAAGTGCCAGGTATATTTTGACCAAATGTGTTATTAATTTACTAAAACGTTTACCATTTACGATTATATGTAGATCGTTTAACAACCGAAGAACTCATAAAAATAGTTAAAACTTACTGCAAAGGTGGTGATTCAAACGTAGGCAAATTTCGTGTATTACGGGGTGATTATGATCATCACAATTGACCTACTGTGCAAGGAATTGGCAAGGTTATAAAAAAATTTGAAGAAACTGGAAGCGTTACAGACCTGTGTGAGAAGTTTCCAGAAAGCGTAATTTCACGTTTTGGCGACGTCATTATGCCAGCGTGTTTACGGGGATACTCCCCAAACGTTGAAGCATTCGAAAAACCAATATTCGTCAAGTAATCGCCAAGATACCGTCCGAAATGCGCGAAAAAGTGGTCAAAAACTACCTCCAGAAGATAATCTAAATGACGTTGTATTTCGCACATAATGGCAAAGTCCAAGCATTATAAGAAATGAAAGCTTCACCGAAATCATAGTTTTATGTCTGTTTTTTTTTTTTTTTAAGTTTACTCTTGAAACCGAAATATGGATAGCCCGGTATTCTTAGGGTTATATAATTCATATATATTTCACAAAAATTAATTACAATTTGAATATATTAATGGATTCATATTATTTATTGAAACTTATTTAGGGTGTCCCAACAAGAACGCAAAATTTAAATTTGGCGCTATTGACATTTGAACAATTGTTATTGTATAGAATTAAAGAAATGAATGTGGAGGGCTTGTGGTTTCAACAAGACGCCGCTACATGTCATACAGCCAGAGAAACAATTCAATTGCTGCATCAGTCATTTACGGGCATGTTATTTCGCGTTTTGGAAACCTGAATTGGCCGCCTAGATCGTGCGATTTAACACCTTTAAATTTTTTTCCTTGGGGTTTTTTGAAGTCGATGGTTTACGCGAATAACCCGACGACGACTCAAGTCTTAAAGGAGGAAATTGGACGCTGCGTTTATGAAATACCGCATTTATGCAAAACGATCATTGAAAATTTCATTAAAAGATCGCGTGCGTGCCAGCAAAGGCGCGGCGGCCATCTGCCCCATGTGTTGTTTTACAAAATACAACCTCATTCTGTCTACTTTACGATGTAATAAAGTTTCACGTTTTTTTTTTTAATATCTGTGTTTTATTTAAAATTTAAATCTTGCGTTCTTGTTGGGGCACCCTTTATGTAACCACAAAAATATCTTGCGGCAGTGAAAAAATGACTCTGCTGAAAAATTAGGAATTCCTACAACCCCAGTTTTACAGCCATTGTGCACGAAGATAGATCAAAACCCTCTTTATTTTGCTGTGAAATAACTTGCAGAGTTTTTATTTCAAACCCTCCACGTGAACTACAAGCAAATTTTGATATTAAACAATGAAAAATATGTTAAAAAGTTTAATATATAATACATCTAGTACCTTAAGAGTGGTACTAAAAACAAATTGTTACAGAAACCTTAATTAAATAATCGGGTTTTGTCTAAACCTGCTGTTCTTAATCCTTCGCTATAGAGAAATAATGACTGAAAATTGAATACATTTAGTAATAAAATATCAATATTAGTAAGAAATATTCACACAATATTTTGGTCTTGTTGATAAACTTTTTTAGGTAAAATCGATATTTAAATTCAGGCTAGATTCCAACTCAACAACAACAACAACACAATTTGAATCCATGCACATTCGAATCATATACAGGATTTCATTAAATAAAAGACACATTTTTTATTTCAAGCCTTTTTATTTGCCGTACGAAATATAGAATCACATAAAGTTCATACTGTGAAAAAAATATCGAAAAAATTTCAACTCGTCGGATCAGACGAGGATTGACCTATTGAATAAAGCTTTAAAATCACCCTTCACTGTAGATTATTTCAAAAACACTAAATTTTTTTTGAATCTTTCAATATATTAACCTGGTAATCAAAAGTTACTCTTACTCTCTTACTCTAAAAGGCGTGATACAGCCCCTGGCCTCCCCTAATATTAAATAATAATGTTTACCATTCTATCGTAAAGTAATTTGATCTAATCGCAAAAAAGAAATGAAATGATGTTGACCGAATAAAGATTACACTTTTTTCTAATTCTTATGGATTCTTGAATGGAACTGAACTTTAAATATATGTCGTATCCTGCACAAACTTTTAATATGAATGAAGATGTCATGTGCAAAGTTTCAACTCATAAAACACAATAAAAAGTTGTTATTTCCCACTTCCAACTGACGTCAATTGTGTTAAAAAACTGTTTTCTTCTGTATCTTTTACTCGTTTTAGTTTTTTTTTGCGCAAGTTTTTTTCATTACTAATTTTTAATTTCACTGCCTCCCATACAAATCGGCATATTTTCCGAAATTCAATCTTTCATCTGAAACATTTAGTTAGCGTGCAGCAGTCTAGATTTTTATGCATTAAATGAACTAATAATTAGCTGTAAATCTTGAGGAAACTCTACCAGATAGTCTTCTGGTACCTTTCATATAAATCTCCAATTTCTTCATATATATATTCTCTTTTTCAATTCCTTCAAGCACTTATTCGCATACCAGTTAGTGAACTAAGTTCTGATAATGAAAGTTGAGGGCATCGTAGCAAACCTTCTAGTCTAGTTAATTTATATAGAAGGATAAATTAACCGAGATTTCATACCTAGTTAAATACCAATTTTTTTGTTAAATGTATTGCACTGCAATACAATGGTAATGTTTTAATAAATCGACTGTGTAATTACGTCCCTCTTGGTGCCTCCATACAATTTCTCAAATTTGACGTACAACTGCCTGCATATCTCTACGTACAGAGCAAAAAAACATTGATGCTGTAACTTTGATCGAAAATATCTCAGTTAATTTAGGTAGTTATTGTACAATTTCTTATTTTGTTTTATTTGTTAGATATTTGTTTCACAAAATTAATATTTTTTCAGAATTTTAATACTAAAATTAAATTTCTAATTAACTTTTTACTGATAGATAACAAAAACAAAGCCTTCCCGCAAAAATCTGCGTAGACTTACGTGAACTTGAATCATTTGGTGACAGAATTTGATAACAAATTTGCTGTATGAAAAAGAAAGGAAAAGAAATTTGTATAGAAAATTTGTTATAAAACTACACGTAGGGAAAATCGGGGGAAGAGAGTAATAAATTATTATATTAATTATTATAAATTATTATATTATAACTGCTTGCATACTCTCAAAACCGCGTGATTATGGTCAATGCCTTTCGACTAAGCGAGAAAAAAACGCATCGTTCAGTTAGTTCGACAAAACCCAAGGATAACTACTCATTAACTGAAACTTGAGATAGAAGAAAGATTTTCAAAATTTGTATCCGATTTTGAAAAAATCTGGGTGCCATAGTCCAGTAGCCCCTAAGAAGCCTCACATATCGAATATTAATAATAGGTGAATGGAATTTGCAAATGAGTAAGTTTCAAAGTACCAAAAGTTTTGAAACAAGGTAATTTTTTCAGACGAAAATGCAAATTTTACATTTTTGGCATAAAAGGGAAAAAGCTGGTATGAAAAAAGAGGCATTTGAAAAGGAAAATTTCATACCAACTGTAAAACATGGTGGAAGCGGAATTATGGTTTAAGACTGTATGGCATCCAGTGGGGTAGGAAAACTTACATTCATTGAGTCTATAATGGACCAAATAGGTTACATACAGGTTTTAAGAGATAATTTACTGCAAAGCGTCCAGCAGTTGGAATTAGAATAAGAGCTTTGCTTGACCCAAAACATACCGAGCATTATGTGAAGCTCTGCCTGTGGTACAATGTTAAGAACCAGTTGAGAAGCCCACCCTAATGTCCGGTCCATAAGACAATAGAACATTTGTGGAACTTACTCGATCGCAGACTTCGAAAACATACCATTCCATCAAAAAGGATGATAAAAGATACTATAGTGGGAGAATGCCAAGACGTCTTACGGAGGCTCTAGTTAATAGAAAACAAAGGAGCATAATTTTTTTTTGCGGGTGATTTTTTTTCTTGTTTTTTTTTTTTTTGTATGTTTCAGAAAAAAATGAATTCAGATTATAATTTTTTGTTAAAAATAAGTAAAAATTGTATTAATTAAAAATAATAATATGAAATAAAGTTTGGTTCAACACAAAATTCTTTTATAATGATATCTGGGATTTACATTATTTTGTCGCGATTTTTCACGTTGCAAACAGAGCTATGCCGGTAAGTGTATATAATCCTGCGAATGAATATGGATGTCCTTTAGCACACCACACACACAAATTGTCCGATTTAGCAATAATCCTTTTATTTCATAAATTTTTAAGAAAGTTGTAAATCTGTTTCTTACGTCGTTATGAAATTTGATAAGAACCTAACGATCAATCATGCCCATTCTTCTACTGTTTACCGAAAAGTAACAACGTAAAAAGACATTGGATGAAAGTGCATGTAAGTCAGTTCACTTGAATGAAATTTCTCTACTGATGGTGAGAAAATGGTAATATATCACATTTCTCATATTCTTTACTTAACATCAATCAGAGGTTCAAACAAAAATTTTTCAAATGTTACACCCTGACAACATAACACTGTTCTCAGGAAACAAAGGAGCTATAGGACTAGAATTACACAAAATCCAAATTTACATTTCCACTTTTACTCTTCTTATTTAGAGCTGCTGCAAATTTTTCCATGCCATCGAATACAATCTGCGCTCTCCAGGATCACGAGATTTAATTTGATTTAAAAAATACAACTTCTGGTGTTTTTCTTTTTTTCCCCCCTCAAAAAAGTAGAGCAAAATATCATCTAAGTGTATGAAAAGACTTGTTAAAACGCTTTACACTTTAATACGTGTTTTGTGTGCGCTTTAGATGTGTCTCTTGGCGTTAGATGCATGTTACTATTGTGGTATTGGCAGTGATGGTGCCTGTGGTAGTGCTGGTGTAAAACATAACAAACGAAACCTATTGAATACTAAACCAATTTGCAATCATGTTAAGTCGATCACGAAGTTCTTCTTCGTTTTGAAAGTGAAGCAAATTGTTAGCGCTAACACATTCAGTGGCAGAACACAAACACACCAGCACAAGCGTATACACGCCCAAACTGCACACGAACACGTATAATTCGTTTCGTTTAGTTCACACTCCCATTATTACGGGTTGCTCTTGTTTTCCACACAGGATTCTTTGCGATTTTTTCTTTATTCTGGTTAGTAAGTTCCATAATAAGTAAGCACACACACACACATATATATATGTATATAAATACGAACGGCCGACATACACACAGATGCAGATTCAGTTCAGTACAGACACTCACAAAACCAAAGACATTGGCATGTAGCCGAACATCCTCGTTCATAGCAGTGGAGCCTTACAAAGTCATTTCACTTAAATTGTCGATAAGTTCGATGGTTGTATCCGTTAAGCCTCTGTGTTATAACTGTTTCCATTTTGTACGAGAACTTTCGCTTCACTGCCCCGAGATGTGGAAATGATGGTGCGGATGATGATGATAATGGTGGCGATGTCGATGTCGATGCCGATATGGTTGTTGTTTTCGTTGTAGCAGCTATTACAGTACCAACTGTTCACGATTAATTACATTTTTAATTTGTGCTACGCGATGATTCTTATCTGCTATCTGTGTTTGTCGCTAAAGGAAGAAAGCGTTTGAAGTAGTTTTCTGGCGAATTCGTTTAAAGAGGTATTTTGCCTTTTCTGTCACTGAGAATGTGGTTCAGCTGACAAACCATATAGAATGATGGTATGCATGTGCGGAACACCAAAATCGCAGGACTTGATTCTTTCCACATCTCAAATCGTACCGTAAATGTTTGTAAAGTTCTTAAGAAGAAAAACATTTAAAGCGACATGGAAATTGTTCTTTAAATTTTTGGATATTTATCTTATAAGCGATGTCTTTAATATTAGATATCAGCCTCTTAAAAAAAAAAAAATAAAGAGGAGGATGCCATTCTCCAAGATGAGCATATTCATAGCTTCCACTACAGCTATACGAGCCTATTTCCCATTTCTTAAGAAGCTCCGTCTGCATACGATTATTCTCATTTGTTTCCCACTAAAATCCACTTTACAACAGTTATGCTATGCTGAATTGAATCTTTTTTAAAAATATTGATAAATATACTATTAAATTATAGACGAATAAAATATATTTCGCGAAAAATGTCAATATAATATATGTATAGGTATTATATACTCGTTTTTAGGTGCTCTTCTGGTATTCTAATGCCGCCATGAAATACAACATCGAAATCTGTCTGATAAAAATTTCCATTCTTTTTTTTTTTTTTTTTTTGTTTTTGCATAAGCAACTGAGCATAAATTACATAAGCGCTTACAAAAACAGTTGTTCCCCAGTTGCATAAATAAGGACAAACATCACACATCTTTCCACTATTGTGGGGCCAAAGTAACATTAATATTCCTCCTATCGCAAGCCCTTGTTTAACTCATCGACAATTAATCAAATTTTCAACACTTCGGGGTAAAGAGTTGAGAATATTTTTTACATCTTTGGATCCTATTTGTATCCATATTAGGTATCATAATAAAAACTACAGCAGAAATGTTAGCCAAATGAACTGATTTACATACACAGGATGGCGCATGAAACGCGCTACAAACAGAAAGTCAATGTCATCATTCAATGGGGATCATTATTTGAAAATGCTGAAGGAGTTTCTTTATCCAGAACTGCGCCGAAAACGTATCCAGATGATCCCGCAATAAATAACATTCTGATCAGGTGTCGCATATGCGTGAATAAGCACCGTGAATGACCACCGATTCACGGCTTATGATCTTCAAAACAAGTTGGCGATATAAAATAAAATTGAATTTTCTATACATATAATAAAAAAAAAAATAAATAAATGGTTAGAATAGTTATTTGAATTTCTTATTGTAGTACAATTGATGCGCCACCCTGTACTTTCATCCACCTGAAAATACACTCTGAATGAAAGCACAATAATAGAAATATAAATTATAACTTCCTGAAATCCGCCGCTTCTGGTTAATCGGCTAAATTGAATGAAGTGTCGACGTGAGTTCCATTAAACACAATTTAATGTAATTGAATGAAAGGTATGAATTTAGGAATATGTGAGTTAAATTACATAATTTGTATTGGAGTTACTAGAGAGGTCGTGATTATCCAGTCGGTTTTTCAAAGATCACTAACTACTGTAATGTAATCCAATTGGTGAAAAATTAAATACCCGCTATCTGTGAAATATTGTTTACAGGGGAAAAAAACAATTTCGACAAGTCATCCAACTTGAATGGGAAGTATCAGGAGGCAAGTATTGCCCTCAATTTTCATCCACTGATATTATAATAGTTAATAAAAAATATGGTGTGTACTAAACTTTACTGAATTCAGAACAACCAGCTGAAAGATATAAAGCTAGAAATGGAGTCAACTGGTCAATTTGTATGCATTTGGAGGTATCAGCCACAGTGGGAAAATATTGGGCATTTACAAACCCCGTCTACAATTTGCCAAACATTAGAGTGTGCCTACACCTAACAAGTTTTATGAATGGTTCATGTCTGTCAGCCAGGCAACCAGACAGACGAACACACAGAAAACTCCCTTATAGACAAAAAAATAGTTCAGTATATTGACAATAATTCTATTGAAAATCATTTTGTCATTAAATTCTTAACGATGACACGAAACTACAAAATTTTTTGTGGATTATCACCGTACTATTTCCTGCGTCAAAAAAAAAAAAAATGTCGAACAAACTATATGTCCTAACAATTGTGGGATTAATAACGGATTGAATTTGATCGATGTGACAGTTGTTTATCTAAAGTAAATCAACTATTTGGTATTTGCATTGAGGCAAACCTGGTGAAGAACCTAGGGAAGATCATGTTTTAGCGGACTATAAAGTTGTCGACAAAGCCATATATTACTCGCACATGCAGATGGCATAGACATTATTGAGCGAAAACTACGAGATGTTACTGCAGCTTTCTCAAGCATCGAGAAGGAAGTAACGAAAATGAGTCTGGTGTTCAACGAGAACAAAACAAAGTTATTGGTTTCAACGAACAAAGAGTCTACTCGTTTGGGAACGTTGACAACTATAATTTTGAAGTGGTGGAAGAATTTATCTACCTCGGTTCCGCTGCAAACAAAACAAATGATGTCAGCATGGAAATAAAGAGGAGAGCATTGCTCGCTAACAGATGTTACTACGGGGTAAGCAAGCGATTCAATGATAAAGCCCTCTCTCGACAAACAAAAATCCGACTGTACCAGACGTTGATTCTACTCGTCTTGTTATATGGCGCAGAATCCCGGGTTATGACGCAAGCGGATGAATCAGTACTGGCAATTTTCGAGAGGAAAGTACTCCAGAAAATATATGGACCCATTATCTTTGACGGAGAGAAGCGGCGTCGGATAAACAATGAGCTGTATGAGCTATATGCCGACATCGACGTAATCAAACGCATTAACATACAGCGATTGCGTTGGCTGGGTTATGTTGTGCGGAGGGACCCAAATACTCCCGCAAGGAAAGTTTTCGACAACGAACTAGATGGACAGCGCAGAAGAGGGCGACCAAAACTCCGTTGGAAGAACCAGGCTTTTGAAATACTTTCGGTCCAAAAGATATGGAGAGGAAGATATAAAGAAGAACATTGTGACGAGGAGTTGCACCCCTATTAGAAAAATTATGGAAATTTGGTCACGATATGGGAGTAACTTGTTACATTCCAAATAATATTAATCCTATAGCCTCATAGTTAGAGATCAGTAATTTTCTATCGTTAAAGTTATTTCGGATTTGATGAAAATAGTTTTCAAATAAATTTTATTGGTTTTAATACAATGCAATACCAAATAGACACAATTTCAAATCAAAAATATTAATAAAATTTTTAAAAGATCTCTATATTTATTGCACCTGCACAAATAAAGGTATATATATATATACCTTTATATATATACCTTTTATATATATGATTTGCCATTTCCAACATGAATCAGAAACAAATTCCTAACGTACTTTAAATAAGATTACAATATTAAATCCAATATGAAACTGAAACTGTCTCTAACAAAAACTATGTAAGCTGGGACAGCTCTTTTCAGCACCCATATAGTGCAGTGTGACATTTTTAATCACAAATCGATATCAACTAAATGGTAAAATTATTTAAAATTGGTAGAAAAATGCTTGCTATCCTGGAGGTAGGTTTAGTCTCTGTATGACCAAGTTTTTTTCCACTAGACCGATTCACCGTCATCGGGATACCATCAGTTTACAGTGTGGTGAACTACATACTGATTTGCCGCCATGTAAATGGACATGACAAAAATTTTTATTTCCCCGACTTTCAGTTGAAAATCTGCATTATTCCATAGTAATGTCAACGATTCTCGGGGATTTATACAAATTAAGTCGATTATTTCTCGTATTAACCAACTAACTAGTTGTTTGGACATGTTTTTTCCTCACTGAGTCGATTTTAAACAAATTCCATTTTAAACTACCTTTGATTATTGGACATTTTCGTGCCAAATATTGACATATTTATGAAAACTATTTTGCTTTTAACATGCTTAGATCAACACTAGCTCTTACGACGATCAGGGGTACGTAAACTTTAAGGCATCTCAGGTAAGTATTTCTAGCTATTAAAAATGCCATCTTATTGTAGGTCGTAACGAAGTTAATTTTGTTGAGTAGAGATAATGAATATCGGCAATGATACAAGACTCACCATTTTGATACTTTGTGTGAAATTATTTTGAAAACAACTATAAAAACTCAGTGTGGAAATTAAGGACGACGATCGCAATCATTGATATCATCCAAAATTTAATTATATAGAGTTAACTATGTACTCGTATTTTCTTCATTCTTAAAAGAGTACTAAAGTTACCCTTTAAATTTTGAATAAAATAGTTTGAATGAATTATGCAAAAATTCTTTAAATTATAGCTGGTAGTTAGAACAATTTTAGATGCACGTCCAAAGTTTAATTTCAATTTAACCAACGATAGACGATAGACTAGACAACGATAGACTACTTAAGGTAAAGGTATTCTAGAAGTCATAATAATATACTCTTCAGAGAACCACTTTAGCCAGCAAGTGAATCAAACATATCGCAATTATTTCTAATTATTATTATTTCTAAGAAAGTTTACTTGCCCCCATGCCTTTTGTTTCCTTTTTGAATGTTTTATACGCATTCTCTATTCCTTTTTTGAGGAGTAACGGGAGTAACGGGAGTTCTTTTAAAATACCACTGTCCAAGGCATTTGACAGTATCAAGGAGTATAAATAAACTACTTTCACAAATTTAACGGACTGAAGTTATAAACTTGGGAAATCTATCATGACTGCTGTTTTGCTGCCTGTCACATCATACTAGTAAGTCGATTCTCATTACAAAAACGTATAGTTCAAACTAATACAGATTTCCTCTAACATTCTGATAAATTAGCTATCAGCATTATCATATAAATATGTTTTAAACAAACTTTGTGACAAAGTAAATATCAAAGGCATTTCACCATTTCAAATCCTCCGAACGACATTGGCAGTTCTTTATCCACAGCATGAATAATTCTACAGGATTTGAACGTAAGTATGTTTAGTATGTAGAAATGTAAGCAAAAGGAAATCAATGTAACATTTTTATGTTCTTTACATTCATCTTTATTCTGATAAGGGAAAAAGTGCTCTTTGTCACGAACTGCATAAGCGTTTTAGTTTATAATCTGGTTCCAACATTTTCATTCCCATGGTTGTGTCTCCGTCTTTGCAGTGAAGAGAGTAAAGAGAGAATCGAAAAGTCAGTCAAAGGCGTCATCATCCATGTTGACAATATCGACGTTTTAAGTGTTGTTTAATTAGAATTCACCAAAGTCGTTAGATGAATTTTAATCGATTTTTTTTGCTCCCAACAAAATTGAGGTTACGTAGAGTGTGATACCTTAGGAGCGGTAGCATTAAATGAGAAAAGCTTAGAAATCGTATTCAATTTGCATTAACATCTGGGAATTGCAAACGGAAAAAGAAAGTGCTAAAAATGACATTAGGTGAAAAGTAATTATCATTTCACTTTTGTAGAAATAGTATGAGAGATAAATCTGTGAAGAACGCTCTTATGGTATTTTTGTCACCGATAAATGATCTGCAATTGAACACATTTCGATGCAATAGAATAATGAAATGAAATCTGATGTCTTCCATTTGGAATTGTATCATTATCCAGATTGGCAGAATGAAAGGAATTAAGCTTATAAACTGTGAAATAATTAAAATCAATACAAAGATTTCAGTCAAACGAACCGACTTACAATCTCCTCATTCAATATCGCTTTCGCTAAATTCTCTCTGGATCTGCCTCAAAAATTTTAATTAATCGAAAGATATAAAATAATAACGTTGTCATTGAAATGATCGAAAGAAAGTTATCCATAGATACATTTAATGTAGAAAATAGGATGAGAAACGTTCCATATAACAGGCAAAATCTATATAGACAAAAAGCGGCGTCATTCTAAACTAAACTTATTTTTGTGAAGGTAATGAAAATATTACATATTTTTAAATCTCAAAGAGTGTTCGAATTGGTACTAAATACTTCAAACAACGCACATGTAATTTTAATTTTTTAGATTTCCATCAAAATGTACATCTACGTGCAGTATCATTTGACAAATCACGAGTACAGAAAGCTCCGTCAGGTAAAGTGACCTACATATACCTTTACCGATAGTTCTTTGATGTTAGTGAAAAAATATTTTTGGCTGCTAGTAGAGCACCCAAAGGAATGCTCTGAATTAATGCACTAAAAAGGATGCAAAAATATAACCTTCAATCCATTCCGCACAGAAAACACGGAGCAAACATTGACGTTTGGGTGTCGGTGGTACTTTAAGGAGTATGCCATTGCGTTAAATTTTTACTCATACAACGAGGTTTACTAAACCCCTGATACTTGCAAAATTATGTCCCATTTGGTGCAGTTAAATTAAAGATACGAGGGCAGTCCCAAAACTAGCAAGACTAACAAATAAGATACAAACAATTTGGTAACAATTTTTTCTGTTTTTCAATATAATCTTATGTTCAATAGAAGCTACCCAGGTTATAGTATGAACTGTTAAACTTCTCAAAATAGCCATCAACCGCCGACTACACCTCTTCATTGTTGGCGAAGTTCAAAATTTGGAAATAGATAATAGTTCGAAGAAGCCAAATCTGGCGAATAAGGTGCGTGATGAAGCAATTTGAACTTTAATTCATTCATTTTCGCCATCGCAATAATGGATGCATTGTCTTGCTTCATCATTTATTTTTATACAAAATATGACACTTTTCCCATAATTTCATCATCTAAACGCTGGAATAAACTAGAACAATATTTGCCATTGATGGTTTTCCTTTCTAAAGATAATCAATAAAAATAATCTCATGCCAATCCCAAAAAAGCAGACGTTATGACCTTGTCTGCGGATGGAACCGCCATTCCAGTCCACTGTTTCTTTTGTTCACGTGTAAAGTTGTGGACTGATGTTTCATCCATATTTATAAATCAACACAAAAATGCAGTTTTATTGCTGTTATTGGTGAAACATAGCCAAACACTCCACAGCATTCTCATCTTCAAATCTTTGGTCAATATACGATGTATATATATATATATAGCACTTTTTGAAATGCCTATAATTTCAGCTAGCTCACGCACCTTCAGTCGACGATCATGCAATGCTAGTTTGTGAATTTTCTTAACCGTGTCTGGAGTGGACTCAATAACTGATCCATCATTACTGTGGCTGTCTTGGCAGCTCGCAAGGCTTCGTTTCAACTCTGCTACTCAATATTTTACAGCAGCAGTTTGGAGGAGCAGTAGAATCTAGCTCGGCTTTAATATTGGTTGGACTGAGAACTTTCAAATGGAAGTATCGAATTACAGACGGTGACCAATTATTTCCATGTTTACAAATTTACTGAGATGGCTGAGATAAAAATACAAAACAATGTGGCGCCTGGAAGCTTAAAACATATGTTTTATAAGCCTGCCTCTTTTCAGTAAAATATTTTTTTAAAAACTACTGGCACCATCTATACGCCAGGTAGGCCAGTTTTGGGACCGCTCTCGTATGAATCCAGGTATATGTGAACTAAATTAGATAGTTTGTATTGGGGGCATCAGAAAAGGCGTGGTGTACCGACCAATTTTTTGAAGCATTAGAAAACATTACAGTACTTTATATTCTACAAAAGCAATCTGTGAAATTTCGAAAGGGGCCATGGTTATCAATTTGTATTGGAGGCTATGGTTATCCGTACAATTTTTCAAAATTTTTCTAAGCATTGTCACGCAATGTGACCGATAAAATTTGAGACGCAGCCGTCCATGAATTAGAAATTGCAGCTGAGAAATGAAATTTTGAAAAATCGCTCCATCTCTATAGTAGATATCTCAGAACTTAGTTCACCAAAAGCGTGTTGTGTGCCAAATTTGTTAAAATTCAGTACAACTATTTGAAGAAAGTGAAATTAAGAGCATATGAGCTAAATTGGTGATTTGTATGTCGGGTACGAGAGGGAGTCCATATTTTGAAAGTTTTACAGAGAATTCCAAACCAATACGGTGGACTAAAACCAAGGCGACCGCAGCCCACAATTAAAAAATGGCAAAGAAGATAAATAATTTCGGAAAATCGTTAAATTCATACAGGATGCCCCAGAAAGTGAGTGAAAATGCACTGCGTTTTCATTGTGAGATCTCATTTTGGCAAACGCTGAATATGTATCAAATTTATCTAAATTTATGACGACCAAATAAATGCGAATCAAAGAATGTAAGGTCATTTATAGGAAAGACACTAAAAGGAACGCGGTTAAGCCATCAGTTTTTTTTTAATTTTGTCAAGCATTATAAATGAATATAATGGATACAAATTTAAGTTACTGTAGCCTACAGGGATTATATGGAGTGTTTGTAAATTTGTCAATTTGTATATGGGATAACGTAATCCATTTACAATCCACTGGTAAAATATTATGATGTGCTAAGTTTTAAGAAATCTCGTAAAGGTTTTACGGTCGTTATCACTCAATGGGCCTAAAAAGTCTTGCAACAAATGTTTTGATATTTTGAACTTTAAGTACTTTATTCTGGATCTTTCTTTCGTCCTCTATCAAATGACATATACCTTCATTCCTATGGCGTGAGGTATAAAAATAGGATGTTGTACAGCGTATAAAATTTTGTGGAAAATTACTATAAAAATAATGAATCTATACCGGATACTTTTTGCATATTAATAATGAAGGTAACTTCATGTTAAACGGCTACTTAAATAAAGAAAAAAATTCTCATTCATGAAGCGGTTTAACTTCAAAAAAAATAAATAGTCTGAAGTGATTGATAATTGGGAGATAGAAATATAATAGAAAAGTGCCATTTTTGAATATGAAATTGTCGCTATCATGTATTAAGTGATTTTGACTTGACCAAAACGTGGTTTTAATAAATTGTAGGAAAATTCCAGATACTGCCCGATAAGATCGAGAAATATTAATCTTTTAGACTATTTTCTTGGGTGTTATGTGACATCATTGATATCCTACAATAAACCGCAAACACTAAATGAACTTAAAACCGATATTTAGTCAAATTTAGAGGCAGTCATTTACTTTAAATCAGTTCAAAAAAAATGTCATTAATTGGCATGTAAAATGGAAATAAAAATAATGGTGATATCCTATAACATTCTTATTTAAACTAAAGATACATACCTCTTATTTGACCACTTCTGGCGAAAAATAAATCCAGATAATCCGGCGAAATGGTTAAACACTGTTTTACTTAAAAAGTCATCATTTGTCTAGTAAAGTTGATAAGTTTTTTTTTTCTTTTTTTGATTCATTGGAAGAAATTTACTGCAAATTAAACAAAAGAATGGAAAATTACGTTCAAAGAAATTGATGACAATATTTACAACTCACATGAATTCAAGCGCGATAAAATTAATAATCAGCATATAGAAGCTGAGACAAGTTAATGAACGTTTATTTTCATATTATTATACCTCCAACCGCAGGAATGTATGTTTGCATTTGACGTGGCAGAAGGAACCGTTTAAAATACCAAATATATTTTGAACAAAGTTGTTTGGTGACCTCTTAAACAGATCATCAGTCCAACTGGCCAGAGCGATAGCTGCCTCAAATCCATATAAAACTTCTTAAAACGCGGTGCAACCTAATATTTTGCAGGACCATAGGCGGTTATTGTAAATGGGACATATCGGTCCACGCTTTTTTTGGTACGCCCCATGCAAATTGACCGATTTTTTGAAATTTAAATTTCTACCTGTAGCTTAGAATTCGTAGACTGCAGCAATAGAAATTGTTGCTCGCTGTATTCCATTGTAATGGTAGGCTTATTTAAAAAAAAAAATAATCAATTGACTGACCACTTCGCTTCTGGTACCTCCAATAAGATTTAAGTATGAAAATTGATTAAATTGCCGCTCCCTTTCAGTTACAACCTATACAAATTGACCGATTGTCCGAAATTAAATGTGTACAAATGTGGTGATAGATTGATAGAGATGATTGATATGATCTCAGGCGGAGTAGTGGGGAATCTTCAATCAATCATCTTCAAATCAATTTGATCCTCTTTCATTATAGGTGTGGACTTGAAATGTTGGATTGTATTGTGAATTATCCAATAGCGATGATATTTAGGAGGACCAATTTCACACTTAGTTTCTACCAGAGAACTGAAAATTAGAACTTGTAATTTGGATCATATAATTTCACAGTCATGTGAAATTATATGTAATCAAATTGATTGAAATTACATGTGGCGATAAATAAAAGATGAGAATTAGAATTAGTGCCAATTCATAGGAGGTTTATTCAGGCAACTAGTTGTGCTTACTGGTTGAGATCAGATTTGTAAGTGATTTTTGCTCATTACAGAACTTCCGACAGCAATTAATTTCATATGTTATAATTCAGAATTCAGTTAAATTTAGTACACATACTCTCACTCAATGAAGTTAAGTAACCACTTCATGGGCAAAAATTTTAGCTCATTCACAATGATATGTTTACAAAAGTACATTTTAATGTACAAAAAGAAAGGTTAATTTTAATATAAATTAAATAGTAAATTCAAATATATATACAATTTTAAAATTATGGCGAAAATATTGAGGTTTAGACACAATGTTTCCTCTGTGATTTCTAATCAATAGGCTGCTGTAGTCCATAGTATTCGCCCAGTGCATTTTTTTAGCAATTTTTCTGTGGGGCTGCTCTTTTTGGTACCTTCCATAAACATGATTAATGTAACCCATATATTTACATTTAAAGCAATTGGAGTGAATCCATTCAAATTTTGGAACATATATTGCTTTAGGTAAAGTAAGATCTAGGAAAAAATATAGGGAATCACCGCAGCTCTTTTGGTACTTTTATATAAATTGACCAATTTACAGAAATTTACTTTTTCTCCTCTGCAGTTACTTAAATGAATGTCAAATGTATTGCATTATAATGCATAAAAACTCCAAATTCACGCTCTTTTCGGTAACTACCATAAAAATTACCTTATTTAACCTATTTATCTCTAGATTCATACAATTTATTCAACTACACTAAATTCAGTAAAAGCGTCAGTCGTATAGATAACTACATTGTTACGGTACAGAGAAATTGGCTGACTTACCAAAATTTGACGGTCCCCCTATAATTTCTAAGCGGTGGATGGAAAAAGTTATAATTTTGGGTCTTTTACTGTGTTGTTATTCACACCAACGCAAAATATGTTGGGTGAAAATATATGAAATTTAGCTTACTTGACCAAAAAGTTTGTATCATTTTTTGTTATGCATTTAACTGCAAACTGATGTCGCCCAGAAGGAGAACTGCAAACAATATTCTGCAATATATTACTGTAATATATTCCCGTCAATACGTTTTTCTTTTTATTAAGAAGTTTTAGTACTTCAGATTAGAAGGAACAGATTTGGCTCGATCAGGGTTATGTTGGATTTAGAGTTAGAATTAGAAGTCGGAGTTGAGAGAAAAGATCTGACACAGGTCAGAAAAATTCATCTGACACAGGTCGTTAAAAATATACAAGATCTGCTAGTCCATTTTTAATCTCATGTCACGACTGGTTAAAACATTAGTACTCGCAAATTTACTTCGGCCGTCCAGTAGGCCATCCGTTAGATCGTCTTCTGAAACACTGAAATGAATTTCGCCTTAAGATTGCTAGGGTATGACATGACAACTTCTTTATAATCTCCCATACCACATCATACACATGCTGTCAAAAAATGCCGGAAATTTATCAATAAAACACCATGTATTTCTAATTGATTCAAATTTATTGTATTATCCTCATCGCAGGTCACGTCCAAAATAATGCAGTTTTGTCAGGGATTAATCGAATCATCAAATAACTTCTGTTTTCCGTAATTGGTTTTTATGCTTTCTATCGAGTTGAAAAAAGTGCGTCTAAATGATAAATTGTGGCTTGAGAAGCGATAAAAGATCTGTTGGAACTATATCAAACGAATACGATGATGGTTCCACGATATTTGCTGAGTTTTTTTTTACCAGCAATTCATTCACAATGATAGCCTTGTGAGATAGTGCGGTACCTTGGTACAAAACTCGCGAGTTTCCCGTCATCAAATCTGATCTTTTTCGACGAATTTACTCTTTCAAACGGCGGATTATATGGACGTAAATAATGTTTCTTGCTGGCTTTTATTAATTAAAGAAAACTATAAACATTACGTTTTGACTGACTTTGATTTCGATTTAGCTTTTCAGTTTTGACCCAGCTGTTCCGAATTGTGCTTAATGTTTTCCGTGATAAACTCTTAAATCCTTGTCTCACCACCAGTCATAAGACATTTTATAAATCTGGAGTTGGATTTGACTCGTACTAGTACATTTTCACCGGTTTTTTGGAGAAAATACAGGTCTTTCCAAACCATCGCGACTTGTGAGACACACGAAGTTCACTGACTATCTCTCTGAGGCTTACATGATGACTATTTCACTAATTCCTCTACTTTGACGAAGCTAACTTTAGTTGAGATGTTGATGGAAGACCAGAGCAAGGCAAATCTTCCAGCACATCTCAACAGCTTTTAAATGCACTGTCTAGCTGGGTACCCTAATAGTTGTAAGTATAAAAAATTTTTACCCCTTGCAATCCTAAGTATGATGAAGAAGAATACGTCACTTGAATTCAAGACGCCAAAGTTACCCGAAGGCAAAATATACCCCCGAATCTTAAATTAAAAATGTAAACAGAAAAAAAATAAAATTTTGATTTTCTTTCTCACTCATCCCGGTTTGGGATTATTTTATTCGCCCCCACCTAAACAATGCCAATTCAGCGTAAGCCTTCTGCAACTTATTCAGTGATTCGGCACAGGAAATTCCGTTTTAAATAGAACATTTTTTTATCCATTTAAAAAATCGCAAAACAAATTTGAGATGAACTGATAAAATAGAGCCATGTAAACAAACCAAATGGCAAATCGTGTTTAAACTCCTTGTCGGTATAGAGAGCACTACTGCTCTTAACTTAGCAACGAATCTCTTTTTAAGCATGATATTTAAATGATTAATTCCCGAAACTTGTTTGACAGAATGTGTCTCCTTGTTCCATAACATTGGCGCATCGGAAACATTGTTTCATTGCTTATTTAAATGTTTATTTTACACCATTGTAGAATACAAGATTTTCCCGAATCATCAAAATCTTTACGCAGTAAACTTTGTTTATCATAAAATTCTAATAAATATTTATGAATTTATACTCCTCCCTTATATTTCCTACTGCACAAATTATTCATTTATTGTCAAGGAGAGAAAGCAATTGAGATTCCTCAGCAATTGTTTATCCTTCACCTTGAACACCACAGGATTCTCTCGAGCACGGCATCATAATCTTTTCTGCCGCTTATGTTGTGCAATTGTTGTTATCCCTAGGTGCATGTTTTCTTGTATATGTCGAAATGTCCTTAAATAGGGGAAAACATGACAAGCAATTATAACTGGAGCATGTGTAAATTCTCCATTAGCACTTGGCCCTTTTGCTCAGGACGCTTGAAACGGCAACTACTCTTAGTTACTTGCCAGGGCCCATGGTTTTTGTAGTTTCAGTAGTGGTCTGTACTTAGACATGTTGTTAGGACATTTCCTTCTTGTTGCCGTTCACTTTTTGCTGTTGTTGTTGTTGTCGTATTGTCAACATTGTGCTATTACTGTCAACTTCTAAGCCTGCCAAGGCAACATATGCACACTTGGACCCGCACCCATATGCATCCGTTCTCACATACATACTCGTATTCATGTCGAGAACAGCAACAACATAAGAGACAATAATGATGTCACATAATGATGCTTAAGAACGTGTTGTTTATGTTCGTGGTGGTGTCGTACACATAAATGAAAAGTGGAATTTTAAACATGGAAGAAATATGCCCTTAGACACAGATAGGATGCGGCGGGGTCTGTAGGTCAGGGTTAATAAGGCGTGTCATTAGCAGGTTTTGCTTTAAAGTCACATTAATTGGGTATGTATTTCTACGGAATTATGATGTGACTCCTTCCGAATTTACGATATTAATGACGACATATTTACGTCAATTTTATTAAAGACAGATTCGCTTTACATATCACAGCTTCTCACTAGAGTTGTTAGCTCGAAGGGAATTTTTTGTAAATCACACTCGACCAAGATTATATTGACATTTCACATAAAAGAGAGTGAGCGTGAGCTAAAATAAAAAAAAAAAGTCTTTATTAATTATATTTATGAAACCGAGCAGCAGATCAAATGTACTAAACCGTTTTAAAAAAGTGATACCATTTTCTTGCTGTTTAACGGAAACGTAACACAAAATAGAATAATCCTATTCGTCTTTGGTGCAGGATCAATATATTTTGTCAGAGAATCAATCAATTTGATTATAAAAAAAATAAAACTCAATAAATATCCTGTATTGCCTTTAGTTCATTTTCAAGTTTTACGGACATTTCGAAATAGTTGAAATAATGGAGTAGGAGCTCGAATAGTTACTGCTGCTCTAACAATTAAATGGTTAATGACAGCGCGCACATTTTTTGACAAGCGTGAGTCTGTTATGCTTGGCTGTGAGTCTACGGAATAATATCGTTTTATGTTGCAGTTAAAAACTGCTATGGAAATGAAACTCAAACGCAAGAGCATTATTGCTTCGCATTTGTCTAGAAAATCACAACCAAGCACTGTTTATGAGTAAACACAACGTTTGCATATTCGTCTACTGCACATTACAATGGTGCTAGTTAAATCAAAAAACACTATGGAGATGGACATCCAAAGACAGCAACATTGTCAGAAATGGTTTGAAAGGTTATGGGCAGAATTCAACGTAACTCACGATAAAGCACAATTCAATTGGCCAAAATGTTCAATGTGTCTGCTCAGAACATAAGGCATATCTCAAAAATGAACTATGATTGAATCCCTACAAAAAACAAAAGTGAAAGATTTAACAACTTCCCAAAAGGCAGCAAGAGCAAAGGCGTTTAAACACATTGGTGGTCGCAATTCAAAAGACAACTTAGACGAGTGAAGGACTCTGCCAAAGCCAGCGACTGCATCAATGAAGATTTG
>JAHXMU010026239.1:3349179-3364591 GCA_019455685.1 Philornis downsi
TAAAATTTGGACAAATGTAATGTTGTTGACATATTATAATGAGATATAGCTTCATATATAATAGTATTTACATTTGCATATTTGAGTTGATATCGTCCTACTTAGTTTTTCCTTAAATGACCGCCAAAATAGACAATTTTATCTAGCAGATTTTTCAAGCAGAGCAGCGTTCGTCAAGCGTTCGTTATGTCAAGTTACATTACTGAGCAGAAGATGCAAATGTTAAAAGTTTATTATCGAAATGCGCATTGTACAAAATCCAATTGACCCAATCCACACGAAGTTCGTCAAGGAGCAACGCATCCACATTTACTCTCTGGTGAGGATTTTGGTACGACTGTGTCATTGATCCCTACTTCTTGGAAAACGACATTGATGAGGCCATCACCATTAACGCGAGCGTTGCAAAGCAGGATATACAATTTTATTTTGGTCCATTTGATAGATATGAATGTGAACACGACACGCGATTTCAGCTGGATGGCGATACGTGCAGGATGGTACGTGGCGATATAGAGAACGACGCCACAATGGATATTCTGCATGAATGCTTTGAAGATATGATAATGTCGTGCGGAGGTGATGTCAATTGAGCATTAAGGTCATGTGATTTGAATCCGATAGACTTCTTCATGTAGGCTTTCCTGAACTATAATGTATATGTCGATACGCCACAATCGACTAATGTTCAAAGCCAATCTAACCCAGGCAATAGCTCAAAAACAGCTGAATCCATGCATCAGTGACACTGAAAAATGAAACCCTCGAATTCGTGCTAGCCGCGGCAATGCCATATTCTATGACATATATTGGCTTTTCTAATAAAACAAAAATTATTAATACCTAACATATGGCTTGTTTTCTACAATTTCATTATCGGACTACATAATTGATAAACCCTCTATTTGATACGAATACTTACGGAGACAGAGACGTAACAGGAGGTTGTAATACAAAACTAAATAAAACTACAAGAAACCGTAGCACTGGTTTTGCATCCCATTCATTCAATTTGCAAGATCTTACCTGCTGAACCATTAGATATCATTCGCTAGATCAGATCATTATTTTGATAGCTCCAAGAAATCCTATAATTAAGAGGACACAAAAAAACTAGAAGATCAGTGGATTCAACATATGGATATAAAAAAAATATGTGCAAATATATAAATTAATTTTAATCAAATTGTATAAAAGTAACGCATCGGTTGCTGTATCTGAAATCTACCTTTCCCAAGGATATATAGCCAAATTTCTTCAAATATATTTTCAAAACCCCCATGTTTCCAGCATTCGCTTATGGCACCTCTTATGCTGTACATGTATTTTTCCAACAGGTTCAATATATTTGTACGCTGACATAAATACCTGTATTTTCCATTATGCGTTAAAATAGTATTTCATTCTTTCGCTCGTACCTAGCAGATGTATGTGAAGGTGTGTGCTTGTGTTCGTGTGCGCATACTTGAATGATCAACCATGTAAACCTTAAATCAATGACTTTCAATAATAAATTAAGTTCATTTTCTAATTTGCAAAAATACGAGCAAAACAAACTTAAAATATTTGATTTCTGAACTACCGCAATATTAAGCCCTCTTCTACCGCATGAATGTACGAGTATTTTCGCTGGAGTTGTGTTTATACACATCATTACCGTCATTACCATCATTACACACATTTACATATGGATAACTGCGTAGTGAATGCATACAGTACCCAGCAGTTATATTACAGGCATACATTAAGGATCTTAGAAATGAAAGGAAGTACATGAGAAGACCGAGTGTGTAGAGTGTGTGTGTAGAGGCCACCATTCATACACGAAAATGAGTTTCCAATTGCGTAAAATAAAATTTGAACTGCATACTGACGATTTGCAAAATATTTCGTCTTTGAATTGAGACATTGGTGAAGTAAATGTTGTCGACAACAACCCTGAATATGAGCAGCCCTCCTATATCTCGTTCATGAGGATTTGTTTTTGAATATAATTAAGTTAGAATGACAACGGTGGCTATTAAAGCAATAAAAACAAATTTGAAACGTCAATTTACATATTTGAAAACTTGATTTGACAGGGTTCACTTTCAACAAAGATCGTGTCTGGCTCAACCTCCAGGGACCTCCAGAGATTAGCGATAACAAGATCTGGGGATGACTGGGTGGTTAGCAATATGCTCTCTACACAGGGTGGTTTGGCTAGAGCAACGGTGTTTGCTTCCAGGGCGTTTGCTCGGCGGAGGGCTACTGTGACGTAGTTGGAGAAAGTGGGTCTTCTGACCTTTTCACGGCAGTCTGACCTGGGGGTTGAGCGGCTGTGGGGTTGTTCGGATCATGCTGATCCCACAATCCCGTTCAGCTTGATTGTTGGCAACTGTGTGCTCGTTTGCGGGGGCACCAATCGCTGGGCCGCAAGGGGTTGAAACTGGAAGTAGATTTTCTACAGAGTTAGATTATCTACGAACTTTCACCAGAGGCTTTGTCTGGTACCGGGGGTGATAGGGATACACACGGGCAGGTCTCGGGTTCGTGCCCTGTCATCTGTATCTTGTTGATACAGATGGGCCAGGCATGGGGTTTTCCCTATGTCTATATTTCATGGTTGCCGTTCACCGTCGCCGAAAGGAAGCGGTTTGGAGTTTTCCCCGCCTCCCACCGGTGAGGATACTGCATCCTTGCAATGTAGTATCGACCGTTCCATCTGCCTGGGATCTCCGTGCCTGAAGGTATGTAAAAATATCCAGTCTGTATCTCTTGCCACAGGGCGACCAATCCCGTGAAGTATGGTGTATAAATCACGATTTGGTAGTAGCTTTGCTAGGTGCTTTGCTGCGCAGCTCCAACCGGTGAGTCTGGCCGGTAGCGTGGGGATCAGGAGGCCCCGGGACTGAGTTCCCGCCTGATCATTTGGTGTTGGACCCCTAGTGGGAGCATCACGCGTGTTGTGGTTGATACCAAAATCGCTGGTAGAGACTTTGTGCTCGAATGTGGAGTTGCATTGCAACCGGGTGCTACAGACCCATAGAGTAGCAGAGGTGGTAAGATAGGCCTTACCTCCGCCAATGGGGATTATGTTCCATACTAGCATAATCAATTTGGTATCTCCTGGCTGCGAAGAAAGGGCTGCCAATAGGTGTTAATAGCACAATTGTCAGCCCCTTTTCCTAGATAGCCCCAGTTTTACTTGGCTATCCCAGGGGGGCGTCGGCAATCGCATTGTAATATGCTCAGTGTGTCGCACACCGTGGGTAAGGCCTTCACGGCGAGACTCACGTTAAACCCTCGTGGACTTCTGTCTAGCTCAACCAAATAGTAGCTTCTAAAATGACCACAACTGTAGGCACCAGTTTCAATAGTGCTTTTCATTAACCACTGTATAATATCTGGAAACGATGCCATAAGAGAAAAACGTCAGCATAATTTTCCCGATGCACAAAAAGGAGACAGGAAAAAATGTAAAAACTATCGAAGTATTAGTCTCCTCAACGCTGCATGTAAGATCATGGCGTCCATCCTATGTGAAAGACAGAAACCCCTTGTCATCCGTATCAATGGTTCATATCAGTGTGTTTTCATGCTTGGTCGCTACACAATTATTTAGATTTTCACACAGATGAATCAACGAGAAGACCTACGAGTTCCAAATCAATAACCGACACCTCTTTACTGATTTTAAACAGGCTTGTGACACTCCACAGAGGAATGAGCTACTCAAAGCTATGAACCGATTTGGCATTCATTAAAAGCTCATTAAACTATGCCAAATAGTTCTGAACAACACTTGAAGCTGCGTGAAAACTGCTGGGACCACATCTGAGAAGTTTCGTACTGTCAGAGGTTTTCGGGCACACAATCATGTAGCATCTTTAACATCTTTCTTTAACTGATTATGAAATCAGCAAACAACAACACAGGTAACATAAATTTTAATAAATCGAATCAGGTATTTGCCTACGCTGATGATATCGATTTGATTGGTAGAACATCAGGCGCAACATCATCGAATCATTCATTGCACTCGAGAAAGAAGCAAATTCATTAGGTCCGAAGGTAAACGGAGAAAATCCAAGAACATGGTCTCCACCCTAAAGCACACCGTAATGGATCCAACCATGAATATGGGCCCGTATATTGGATTTTTCGAAAAATTTTTTCGGTTTATAAAAGGAATTTATTTGCAAATTTATATACAAGAAAACAATTATTTTAATCTATTATATAATCTCCCCCTTTTTTAATAACTTCTTCACACCTCTCTGGGAGCTATTTAATTCCTCTTTCATAAAACTCGTGTGGTTTATCTGAAAAAATCATTCAATTCGGGTTTTCACTTTCCCGTCGCTATGGAAATTTAAATCCTTCAAGTTGTTGCTCAGACTGCGAAATAGGTGATAATCGGACGAGTCGAGGTCTGGAGAGTACGGTGGATGAGGTAAAACCACCCACTCTAGTTCTGTCAGATTCTGAAGGGTCCGCATGGCAGTGTGAGGCCTCGGTGAGATAATGAGGTACACATACATCGAGGTTGCTCACAAATATGAGCTCTTTTATTATATAATGCTGTGAATGTTTGAGACTGATTTTTTTATTATTCCAGCTATTTCCCTAACTGTTGCAGGTGGTGGAGGAGGTGAAAGATTTAATTGTGCTCAAGAACTTTATGAACATAAGGACGTAGCTGCTGAAATCAAGAGAAGAATTGTGCTTGCCAGTAGATGTTTAGGTGGCATTCGAAAACAACTACATCTTTCGCAAAAAAAAAAAAAAAAAAATGTCAACCTATACCTTCAGCTCATGCAGCCAGTTCTTCTATGTGGATCTGAGTCTAAATTTCTAAAACCAACGGGCGAGAAGCTGTTGTTGATTTTCGAAAGGAAAAATGCCAGGTCTACGCATTTTTCCTTTGAGAGGAAGTTGATGTTGAAGTTGGGAGTTGATGTAAGAAAACTAAAAATACCCAGTTGGAAAACAGCGGTTCAAAACAGAGATACCTGAAGATTCAGCGCTTGACAAAAATAAATAATAAAATATCCTAATTACCAACGAATCAGTACAAAAATATCTGTCAGGTAAACTGCCTTTTTATATCTTCACCCAACATCCTTTGGTGCCGCTGCAAAAAATACTTTGAATTAAAGCACAACAAGGGAAGGGAAATTGTAATTTTATAAAGGATTCCTTTTAGAAAATGCAGTCAATTTATGTGTGTACACTAAGAGGCGAGGCTGTGCAATGTCTCGTGTTATTCATTTTTCGGTTTCAAAAAAATTAAATTAAACATACATAAAGCTGTAATATCGATGAAAATTTTATTTCACTATAATGCTTGGGACCTGGCGGTATGTACGAATTATCATCAGATTATTGTATTTTGCAGTTCTCATGTTTATCAGTCAGCCAACCTGTCAGCCAGACAGACGGACACCGCTTAATCGACTTTAACAGGATTTGGTCAAAAGTTGCTTAATACTTTAAAAACTTCCTTCTTAGTTTTATATTTTTACCGTTTCAAACAATAAATACTTTCATTCATTCGGGTGAAAGTATAAAAATGGATAACCAATCGCAGCATAAAATCAAATTTCGATTGCTAAACAATCATTTGCAAAACATATCGCTTCTGGATTGAAACACTTTGTGAACTAAATATCTCTGAAAATACCCCTTAAAACCAAGTTTTTTGCATTAAACTTTTTAATGCTATACTTTTGTACAATTTAAAGATGGATTTTCAAAAGCTTCTAAATTTCGCATTGTTTCATAATCTACATAGTTACATGTGGAACAGCAATATACGAGAAAATTTATTGATATTCCCTCCGGTAAGATTCCTAATAAAATTGACATAACTCAAAAATTTATGGTGTTTTTCTTTTCTAAAAAAATATTATTTTGTTGTCCCCGCCTCTCGAAAGCACATCATGTTGGAGCTGACGACCTATCATCAGATAATTGGGCGGGACGTAATTGCCCTTTTCTCAGACATAGTATGTGCAATTTGACGTCTTTTAAGTGGAAATTTTCATTCGCTTAATATCTTTCAATAGCCATGGTTGTATGGCAGCTGTCGTGTGGACCGACAGGGGTTATTTTCATTTGACTCAAAATTGCTTTCTATATGTACATTTTCATTACAGATGCATGGAAAAAAAGACAAAGCTTTTCTTTTTATGGTCTAACTCGGTTGGTAGATTAACAAAGAAACAATTTACATGTAATTTTTAAATTTAATTTTTTTTAATTTTTGAATTTAAATTTTAATTTTTAAATTAAAGCTAATTAATGGAATTTTTTCAAGAATTTTTTTTTAAGGAAAAGTAACTTTTTTCATTTAGGCTGCTGGCAGGATTAATTCATTTTGTGTGCTGTGCAATCGGGTGAAAAATAATTAGTTGTGTTGCAGGTTTTCGGTTTATTTTAAAAAATGACTATTCTACTATGGCACTTTCCGTTCAAAAAATAGTTCTTAAAATCTTTTTTTTCAAGTAAATGTCTTCAATGGAGCTTTTTATACACCTGTTACTATGGTTACTAAAATTGAATAATCGAAAACAGAAATTTAATAATTTGATTAATCTGCACCTTTCCAATAAAATCTAAATCAAGTTTAGAGAAAAAACAGTTATTTGTACAGGGTGGGCCAAATAAGACCTACTAATATTAAACACAAATAACTTTTGCAATAATCATTTATTTTGGTTAATTGTTTTTATACATTGAATATATTTTATGGAAATTATGTATGAAATATTACATCAGACAAATGTGCACCATTTTTCTAGATACAAAGATTGGCTCTTTTTAACGTGTTTTCCATTACACTACATAATGTTTCTGATTGAAGGCTCAGTATTTCGTCTCGAATATATTGCTTCAACTGTCTAATAGTCTCTGGTTTATTAAGATACACTTTGTCTTTTAAATATCTCCATAAAAAGAAGTCGGGCGCAATCAAATCTGGCGAACGAGGTGGCCAAGGGAAATCTGAATTTTTGGAAATCCGACGTTCGCCAAAAATTTCACGCAGTAGGTCCATAGTTTGCCTAGCAGTACGCGCAGTTGCTCCATCTTGTTGAAACCACAAATTAGGATACTGCTCCGCCATTGGCCGCAAAAAGTTTTCAATCAATGTTCTGTTAGAAGCTCCTGAAATCGATTCCGGCGTTTCATCCTCATTTTCGAAGAAAAATGGACCAATAACTCTAGTGACCATAACACAGCTCCAAACTGTACATTTAGATGGGTGCAACTGATGTTGGTGTGTTGCCCTTGGATTTTCAGAGCCCCACAATCTATAGTTTTGTTTGTTGGCATAACCATTTAAATGGAAATGCGCTTCATCCGACATCAAAACATTATTTAAAAAATCAATTTGTGTGGGTAATTGTGTAAAACGAATAGCGTATTGTAGTCGTTGTTGGTGGTCTTGCGGTAGCAGTGCTTGTACAATTTGAATTTTGTATGGGTACATCTTAAGATCCAACTTTAAAATTATACGCAATGTTGTTCTGGAAATGCCCAATTGGCTGGAATGACGGCGACTTGAGACAGATGGATCATCTGCAATACTCTGCCGCACAATTTCCACGTTGTCTTCAGTGCGAATATTTCGATAGGCATCTCGTCCAGGACGGTCGTATAATCCCATGTATGTATAATAATCCAATGTATAATTAAATTACTGTATTATTTCCACCTTATATTCCATACAATTAGTAGATTCTAATAGTTTATCCCGCAACTATACGTAAGCAAATGTTCTAATCCCGAGCAAAAATCCCAGTCACTGTGGTTAGATATCGTATGTGTGGTTTCCCGTATTAGGTTAGTATGTGTGTTCGTAGTTACAAATGTGCACGCGTGTATGTTGAATATTTTCATAATTAAGCGCATAATTGACTTAAGTTTCCAATTACTCATTAATGTATATAGGTTTTATGTTCATTTACATTCATATTGGAAAGTTTTCGTGGCGTATTTTAGTGAAATGTAATGAAAATAGTAAAACAGCTTTTTAATTTTGTGAAACTGGAGAAAAAATTTTATCATTTTAAGCGTTGTTCCCACTAAAGGTCTATAAAATAATGAAAAAATGCGCATAGAAATTTGAAAATAAATTAAATATGCTCCATTAATTGGAGATGTTTGTGTTGCTAATACATTTTTGAATAAACAGTGTGTCAAAGATCACTGAGTACAAAGAACACGTGTTGCTATAAAATAGATAATAACAAACAAACTAATATGATAATAACTTATTTTTTTCACAGTCAATCAAACTAGTTCGAGAATGTTCTAGTCTCAAGTTAAGAAATTTCAATTTACTTCCAAATTACACAAGTTGTAATGTCGACAATTATGATTCAATTGCAGATAAACTAGTTTAAAAGAAGTTTAGTTTACCAACTGAAAATCGTCATTCAAGTTAAGGAGTATCCAGTCGATTGTTTGAACATGAAACTTTTTACCGCTCGAGTGGTTCCGAAAGTCCTGAATTTTCTTCAAAAACTCAATAGCGTACAGGTTGTTAAAGTCGTACCAAAATGAGTCAATTCCGAGCCTACATTTATATATCGCATTATAAGTGACGATCAGGCAGGAGTTTACGAGTTTCACATATGAATGGTTTATTTGGAATGATGCCGTCGAACATAGCAGAAATCGCTAAAAAAACACATAAAAATTGATCAAACGTGAAGGCAAATATTGAATATTTGCTTTCATTACTGCGGCGTTGTGTACTCAGAATTAAATACAGAATTAAATACACTAAATACAGAATATTATAATTCGTGGAAAAAACGAGGTTTATGGAAAGAAAACTCTTATATTTTGTACGACGATAACGCACCATCGCATAAGACTGTCATTATAAACGAATTTCAGGCCCAAAACCTCAACATTTATCATATCGAACAATCACCGTGTTCACCTGTTGTGGTTGCATTTCTAATTCCTGACAAATACTCAAACGTTAAATATAGAATATTAGAATTCGCGAAAGAAAACCAGATTTATGGAAAGAAATCTCTTCGCTTTTGCACCACGGTAACGAACCATCGCATAACACTATAATTAGGAACGAATTTCAGGCCCAAAACCTCAACAAATATCATATCAAACAATAACCGCGTTCACCTGATGTGGTTCTGGCTGACATTTTCCTCTTTCCAAAAAAGACACAAAGACTGAAGTCTTTTCCGGAAATCAGTTCTAAAAATGATATAATGCTTGGATTATTCGTTGGTAAAAATGTATTCTTTCACAAAGTACCCACATGATAAATATTTTATGTTTTATTGACCAATTCCTGGTACATTTTTAACAGAATGCACTGTGAGAGTCTAAATAAAGTAAACATTACATATTGTTATGAATAAAGGTTTATTACACCTGGTACTGTGCAGAAAAGCGTATTCGTACACAAAATTAGCTGGTGAGGTCAGCAGACATTTCACAAATTGCAAATGCTTATAATGTCTAATATTTATCATTGACTTGGTCACTGTGAACACAAACAATACTCTGTGAAAATAATGTTATATTTAGACAAATAATGCTATGTAAAAAATAATACTTGAAAATTCACTTGTAATTAAATAAAGATTGAATTTATTTAAATAATACGTAAAAAAGCCACATTAAAAAATTAATTACTTTTTATTGAAATTCATCAATTTTTACGGTAAATAGGAGTATTACCTTGAAGTAATGCGCCGTTTGCGTGAAGCAATACGAAAAAGAACGCCCGGATTTGTGGAAAAAAATTCATGGCTTTTGCATAGTGATAATGCACCTGCTCACTCATGTTTGCTTGTGAGAGACTGTTTGGCCAAAAGCAACACCGTTATCATGCCTCAGCCACCATATTTACCGGAGTTGGCCCCCTGCGACTTTTTTCAGTTCTCAAGATTGGAGAGACGCATGAAAGGACGGCGTTTTGCGACGATTAAGGAGATGAAAACCGAATCGCTGAAAGTGCCCAAGGACATACCAAAAAGGGCATATCAGAACTGGTTAGAGAATTGGAAAAAACACTGGCACAAGTGTATTATATCTGAGAGGCACTACTTAGAAATTGATGAATAAATTAGTATTTTTTGAGAAGAATTAACTTCACCTTTTTTTGAACACACCTCGTATACATATATATATATATATATATATATATATATTATATTTGTTAGCGAAATTCATACGCTTAGTTTGTGGGATTATATTCTAATAATGCATCTGGTGGATTACCCGAAGTTTTTGTAATCCGTTCAGCCATTTTTATAGCACTATTGGCGGGATTTGCTTCTACTTCCCGAACTACACCTCTATAGTCGCCTTGCTCCTGGTAGATTCTTCACGGTACTGCATTTGGCAAGTTTGTCTATGGTTTCTTTTGTTATTGCACAATGATACCTACCAATTATTTTAAATATTTCGTCCAAGGACTGTTCTTTTTTACGAGTTTCAATTGATGTTTATTTTCCAATTTGTAAGTACTTTACTTTGAGGCTAGTGCTATGATGACTTTTCACGGTGAAACCCTGGACAATACAATGATTTTTAGTGAGGAAACCCTAGTTAAGTCGCAACGTTAACTTTTTTCTTTTTTTTTGCTGGTTTCCAACACTGAAATCGATAATACATTTAAAAAGTTGTGAAATTAAATAGTAATCTATTTATTTTCCATTGTAAAGAACATTCAATTGAAGTTTTTATAACTAATTGCTTTTGGAAATGATAGGCCGTAAATGACCTCCACGCTCATTTACGCATATACAGGGTTGCCCATATTCGACGGACCCATCTGGCAACGCCATAACTTTTGACAGAGATGTCAGATCGCTTAATGACATACCGCGTTTGAAGCGTCAGTCCAAGCAGATTTTTACCATGGAACAATACACGCCACGCGAGCGCTCTGAAATAGTTGAAATTTACATTCAACAGAAGAAGTCAATTGTGAAAACTCAACGTGCTTTTAAAATATTAAAAAATGTGAGAAGTGCGCCTTCTAAGAACACCATTAAGCGTTTATACGAAAAATTTTCGACTGGTGAGGCTCTTTCTAATCCGAAGAGGCCAAATAAAAGTCGACCAAGGCGATCGGCCGAGAATATCGCTGCCGTACGAGCCAGTGTTGAGAGGTCCCCAAGAACATCCCAAAAACGCCGTTCTCAGCAGTTGGGCATGGCTCGGTCCACTTTACAACGGATTATTCGCGTTGATTTGCATTTGTTCCCGTACAAAATTCAATTGACGCAAAGATTGTTGCCTGCGGACAAGCCTCGTCGATTGGAATGGGCCCAACGAGTCATCGAAATGGCCGATGATGACGAGCAATCTTGGAACAAAATTATCATGTCCGATGAAGCCCATTTCACATTGAATGGAACCGTAAATAAGCAAAATTGCCGTATTTACGCCACTGAAAATCCTCAGGAGATTCAAGAATTGCCTCTTCATGACGAAAAAGTCACAGTTTGGTGCGGCGTTAGTGCAAAAACGGTCATTGGGCCGTTTTTCTTCCAAAACGAAAATGGCCATGCTGTTACCATCAACCAGGAGCGTTATCGCGACATGATGACCAATTTTGTGATGCCAATTATTCGTCGAAAGCGTATGAGGCAGTTCTGGTTTCAACAAGACGGCGCTCCACCGCACACAAGTCGCATAACAATCGATTTTCTGAAGAATTTGTTTCCGGGCCGTTTGATGTCGAAAAGTGGTGATTTGGACTGGCCACCGCGTTCACCCGATTTGACGCCCGCTGACTTCTTCTTGTGGGGACATTTGAAGTCAAAGGTTTACGTTAACAAGCCAAGGACCGTAGAAGAGCTCAAGGACAACATTCGTGAAGAAATAGCCGCTATTCCGGCCGAAATGTTGGCGAAAACGATGGAAAATGCTGCAAAAAGGGCACAATACGCCATCAACGCCAGAGGCGGCCATTTGAGAGATATCATATTCAAAAATTGATGTAAACAAATCTACTTGGAACAAATTAAATGAATAAGATTGCCAACCGCCAAATTTTTATTTTTTTCTTTGATTTTTTTTTTTAAAAACATGGGTCCGTCGAATATGGGCAACCCTGTATGACACCTGATCAGAAAATTATTCATTGAGGGCTGAAGGTTTCAAATCGGGAACAATCAAATTCCTCGTTTTGTACACCTCTTGCTTGACATAACCACAAAAATAATAGTCTGGCGCAGTCAGGTCAAATAACCTTGGGGACCAGCGGAAAGTGGAGTTTCAAGAGATTGTATTATTATTATAATATTGTTAATTATTTATTACTATTATTTGGAATTATTTTCATTCGTTATTTTTCGTTGGAATTTCACCATAACCGGTCTGGCTACGTGTTGCAGTTGCTGCATCTTACTGGAACCAAATGCTGTTGAAAGAAGTACGCCTTCGATGCAGTTCTGGGTAAAAAAAAAACTCTTTCAACATCTTTAGATAACGTTTCCCAATGACAGTTATCGTGTATTTATGACACGATTCGTGCGCTGCCCTGCGCCACGATAAAAGAAAAAAACAGAAATTGTTCCGATTTCAGTGTTGGAAAGAAATACAAGAAAAGCTGCAAATGCCATGAAACTTTTTCACGAATAAACAATTTTTTCATCGTAAAAAGAACATCGTAAAAGAACCAAAGATTACTATGCCATCACTTTTATAGTTCAATGATTTTTCGCACAAGAATGCTGCCACTGTTTACTTTACTTTCATACCAAGAAATAGTGCATTTTAAAAAAGTGCGAATTATATTTTTTAATGTATTTTCATTTATACCTAATGTTTTGATGAATTTAATTCTGATTTAATTACCAATAAATTTTGCATTATTAATTTGTCTATAGTTTGCGTTACCTGAATATAATGAAACTTCATTTATTAGAAAATGGAGTGTTTACGCTATTTTGACGCTCAGCGTATGTGAAACAAAATGGACACGTTCATATCACAACATTCTGTTGAGTGGTTTGATTATATGGTATCAATTAACAAAATGTGTTCACATAACTGTTTCAGGCTCATTTAAAACTAATCCTGTGGACGAAGATTTCGTTTAATCCTTCACATAATTCGGTCGTGTCTGAAATTACCAAACAAGGAACTTTAATTTCTTACTAATTCGTCATTCTTTTTTTACCCATTCGTATGACATGTATTGTGATAAAAGTGCTATGATATTTAAACAAAATATGTCATTTAAATTCCGTTGATAACACAAGCCCTATGGACTACAGCACCCATGTTTTGCCACGAAAGTTGAGCGCACACACAGATGTTGGCATTTTAAATTGCCCGTGGCCACCAAATGTACACAAAAGTAAGACTTTATCCGACTTCAAACAAACATGACCACTTCTGTGGCTAACCTTGGTCTGCGACAGGCAGAAATGTTGTCATGGTCATTGGGCTATATCAATTATACACACTTAATGCTATCATCAAGAGTCATACTTTACGTTTACAATGGCAGCAGATGTAGCGGTCGCAGCATTTACTACTATTGTTACTGCTTGGGGCTACGCAGGAAGACCACAAAACCATTGTAGTCCTCTCTTATCTGTGTCGCAGGTTATGTTCAAAATAATAACAATCCTCAAAGCTGTCATTACCACTTGTATGATACAGGTTTTTTTATTTACGCATAAATTGGTATATGCGTGTATGCTCATTCCTATGTCTCAGACTGGAGCGTTTTTAGCTCACATATCAGACTTAATTGTAATTTCAGTTTATTTATCAAGAGTGGGGACAAAACAAAAAAAAAACGAACAAAATGATATTTTCAGCAAAAACTTATGGAAAAAATGTAATAAGATACGGTCAAAAGATAGTTAAAGCTGTAAAAAAACCGAAATTTTCTTGTGCTCTTTTCCAATGAATCCAGTACTCCAATGAATCCAGTCGTTTTTTATAAACTGTACCAATGAATGCAACATATAAGCAAAGTAAAAAGGAAGTCACTATATTCGCATGACATTGAGAGTTTTATTTAGCACATTTAGAATGATCTGATTTAGATCCAAAATGCACCGTTTTGTTCGAAAGCTTGTTACCATTTTGAAAGTAATTCAATAATGTCTTCTTCACAGAATCCCTCGTTCCTAGTGGCAAAAAACTGGGACAGTAAATTTTCATATAAAAATCTTTCGCTATAGATATCAGTAGGTGGTAAACACTTGGTGATATGTTCGGCTATAAGGTAGATGCATAAGAATTTCCCAACCAAGAGCTAGGATCTACTGGCGAGTTACTAAGGCGGTTCTAAACTAGTCGACCTGACGTATAGATGGTGCCAGTAGTTTGGAAAAATTATTTTGATGGAAAGTAGCAAACTTATAAAATATATGTTTTAAGTTTCAAGGCACCACGTTGCTTAATATTTTTATTTGTTTATTTTATTTATTGTTATTTAAACGATCTCAATGAGTTTGTAAACATAGACAAAATGGCTCACTGTTATGTAATTCAATATTCCATTCCATTATTTCATTCCAATATTCCATTTGAAATGTCTCAGTGCAACCAATATTGAAACCGATTTATATTCTACCCTGGGGGAGTCCGCTCCTCCGTTTACGACTGTAAGATATTGGGTGGCAGAGTTTAAACGAGGCCGCACGAGCTGCCAAGGCGAACACCGTAGTGGTCGACCAATTGAGGTGTCCACGCCAGACGGTGAAGAAAATCATGGTATTGGATGATTGTCGAATGAAGGAGTGTGAGCTAGTTGAAATGTATTGATCGAATATTTGAAATTGAGAAAGCTGTGCTAGATGGGTGCCGCGCTTGCTTTCAATAGAACAAAACCAGCTCCGTGGAGATGTGTTTGGCGATGTGTCACCGCAATGGAGCCGAATTTTTGCGTCAATTTGTAACCATGAATGAGACATGGGTCCACTACTTTACACTGGAGGCAAAGGTATAGTCAAACAGTGGACTGGAATGAAAGAATTGTGCCCAAAGAGGCGCAGGAGGTTCCATCCACCAGTAAGGTCATGGTGTCTGTTTTATGTAATGCGCATGGTATTATTTTCAATGATTGTGTTCAGAAAGGAAAATCATCGGCGAATATTATGCTTATTCATTGGAGAGACTGGATGATGAATTTTTGGAAAAATGGCAGCATTTTGTGAAAAAAAGTGTTGTAATTCTTTACGAAACTCGTACATTTCTGGCTCATCTAAATATGTATAAATACCAATCTGCGTGCAATACTTATAGGCTTATACGAGGGCGCTCCCAAACTAGCCGAACTGACGTCTAAATAGTGCCATTAGTGTGAAAAAAGTATTTATTTTAAGTTTCAAGACGCCACTTTGTTCAGTTTACTTATTTGAGCCATTATTAAACGATCTCAGTGACTTTGTAAACATGGAAGAAATTGGTC
>JAHXMU010026239.1:3364601-3448414 GCA_019455685.1 Philornis downsi
TTGACATCCTTGCGTATGTACCTGATATTGAAAATATTCCTTAATTCCCCTCATTATCATATATCCCACGTAATGGCAACGCGCCTTTTTAATACTTCAGATTAAATTGAATTATGCTTATTTTAATACCGATAACAAAGGAAATTTTATGACAAAATAATATTCGCAACTCTGTCACAAAGGCCAAAATATTTATTACGCATTCATTTACTTAAACCAAAATATATAATCAATATACTGTCAGAAGCCTGCTCATAAACGTTTTGTAATGCGACAGATTCAGTCTGTGCCTTTACTGTTTAAATTGTTAATGTAATTGAATTCATATATTAGGTACTTTTATAAATAATCATTATTCAATTGCACTTAATAATTTATGTAAATTAATTTACAAATGCCGGCTCTTTTCAACGTGTTTTCAAACTGTCACTTTGAGGGCATTAACACAAACAGGAGTAAACCATACAAATCCAATTAACAACAAATCAAAAGCATATTAACCTATACTTGAGCGAGAAAAAAAAAAAACACACACACAAATCATAAACAACTGAATGTGAACATGAACATGAACATGAGCATGAACATGAGTTGAAATCTGTCATAAAAACATATCGGTATTATTATGGTGTGAAAACATTTTCTATATTCCGTTCGTTCGTTGATTCCATTTTTTTACATCCATTCATTTGAGTTTTCATCAAACACCATTAGAATGTTGTTGTTAAAAAAGTACTTACAGTGTTGTTTGTTTCTTTTTTGCCACACTTTAAATGTCATATTTTAATGGGGCCAAATAAAGATTGCACGAAAATATTTAACGAGAGTGTTAAATGGAAGTTAACGAACTTGCAGTTTTCAGTTGTCTTTTGGTTAGTAAAGTAGTTTTGAGAAATAAATTGGGTTAAATATACACTTGGGTACAACAAATACCAGATCAAAATTGAACAAAAATTACGGGTATAAAAATTGTACGACTTACTGTACCTCCAAATATATAACGATCAAAAATCTTACACTACTTCTCCAGCATAATTTTGCCTTTTAAAAAGATGAAAACGAAATTGGAAGTTCAACTAATCTGCAGTTTATTTACAAATTGTCTAAGGAAGTCTTCTTACCAATTTTTGATATTCTGGAGCAAGTTTTTTCTCCTACATTTGTCTAGTTCAGCACCTGAGAATTGAAATTTTGAATAACAGGTCCTACTTTTCTTTTATTTTAGGACTTTATGATATACTTTTTGTTCTCATTTCCATTGAAAAGAATTGTTCCCTGTCAAAATATATAATACAAAATCTGGTTAACTGTGAAGTTTATGGTGAAAAAATACAAATAAATTCTAGGTTGGAAACACAGGAACCAACCTAGACAACCAGATACATCTAACAACCAGTAGAGAAATTTGAATCATTCATTCACTAGCAGATTTGATCAAAAGTGTGAGAAGTGCCAATACGAGCGGGTGAATTGCTATGTTTTTATCAAAAACGAAAAGGTATGAATTAAGGCCATGTAGTGCAATTGAATGAAATATTTAAATCCAGGAGTATGTGGGTTAAATTATGTAATTTATATGGGAGTTATCGGAAACAGGGAGTCATATGGCCGATTTCGTTTCAAATAAAAGCATTAAAATTATTGCAAAGTTTTTAATTTATTTTAGTCTACGCATTTTCGTGCGCCAAATTTGGGTGAATTCAACGCAACTGCTTGGAAAATATGAAACTAAAAATATGTACGTTAAATTGGCCATTTATATCAGAGTTAGTAGAATGTTCTTTTGATTTTTCTCAAATTTTGCCGGATGATAAAAGACAATACAAAAAAAAAAAAAAAACAAAAAAAAAAAATGGGTTTGTACCGCCTAAGAGGATTAAATTCGATGAATAGTATTAAATTTCTGAAAATTTCGAAATTAGTACGGAGGTACCAAAAGAGACGTGGCAATGAAGTATATTTCGGTTCCCAAAAACTACTTTAGCAAGCCCCAAATGTGTATGAAATTAAATTAAATGAATTTAGTATAACTGTATTACAGAAAGGAACTTAACAATATCGTTTATATGAGAGACAATAGAAGAGCAATAGTTAACTGGCTGATTTTCTCAAATTTTATCTATAATTTTATAACAAAATAACGAAGGAACACTCAATTCGTGGCAATTTACGTTTTAGAAGTCACAGACAAGAACTGAATTGAAAAATTTGTACGCGGAGTACCAGATAAGGAGTAATAATGAGATCGAGAATTTAACATAACGCACGACAAGCACTGTTTAAAAGGGGAATAATTTCAAGGTGTCTGCTTGTAGCATGGCGTGCATTTTCAAATGTGAAATATGAAACAAAACACAACAAAACACAAAAAGTGCAAGATTTAACAGCTGCGCAAAAGGCAGTTCACTCAGCGAGTGCAAAGTTAGAAACTAACACGTTGGTAGTAAACATGAAAATATTATCTTTTCTAATGAAAACATTTTTATGGTTTATCAATATGTAAACAAACAAAAGGATCGTTTATGATTAGAGTGTAAACTAGAAGGCAATGTAGAACAACGAATTGCTGCACCAGAGCAAACGCCTGATGGTTTGTGCCACGTTAACTGTCACAAAATGCTGACCACTCATTTTCATTGAACAGAGCGTAAAGGTAAATCAACAAGCGGAATGGCATACCCGCCAAAATGAAATAACGCCCGAACGAAAAATTAAATAACTCCCAATGAAATAATGTTCATGCTAATACACAATAATTTACAAAAATGCCCGAACGTTATCTTTTATTTGAATTTAAATACAGAGTGGCGCGCGAATTGTGCTACCGTGTAACGGTAACTGACAATGGGGACCGTTACTTGCATATCTTGAATGAATCTTTTTTTCACCCAAAATTGCGTTGAAGAAATATACGTTTTAACAGACCACCAGATTTTTTTTATGGGATTATATCAAGCGAGAGATGTACGAGTACAACTAAAGAATTTGACTGAATTCAAGCAGTCCATTAAAACAATAATTGAAGCGACCATGACTTTAGCCCTTCAGGCCGCCGTGAATAATTTTCTAATCAGGTGTCGCATATGCGTGAATCAGCATAGGAGTCATTTACGGTCTATCATCTTCAAAACCAATTAGTTATATAAAACAAAATTGAATTTTCTGTACAAGAAAAAAATAAATAAATAAATGAAATACATCGACTAAACAAAAAGTTATTTGAATTCCTTAATGTAGTAAAATTTGCGAGCCACACTGTCTTTCAATGGCTGCTTGATTTTTTGTTCAGGAGCAAAAAGAGGAACGGAAACACTGGTGGCAATTGTATATTTGAATCATGAAAGTTGCATAGCTGAAATGTAACTAAAAATTTGAAAAACTTGGTGTCAGAAATTACCTATTATTTTGATAAATTTTCAAAATTTTTGTAAAAAAAAATATCGAGCGATTTTTTATGATAACCGAGGATATTTATATACACATATTTGTTTAACATATAAAAACGAGGGTGTTTCTAAAGAAGAGACAAAAAAGTTGGGAAACATTTCCTTTAGTTTTCACAACAACACAACACAATCTGCTTTTAGCTCGACACACTTTTCGAGCGATATTCAATACCCTTTTATAGTAAAAGCAATTCAAACTTTAATTCATTAGTTTTAGCCATCGTGATAGTGGATAGTGGAAGCCTATTTTTCATAATTTCATTACCTAAACGCTGCAATAAATTAGCATTCTGAAGATAATCAATAAAACTAATCCTATGCGCATCCCAAAAAACAGACGCCATGACCTAGCCTGCAGATGGAACCGTCTTCGCCTTCTTTGGACACGATTCTTCCATTCCAGTTCACTGCTTTGACATTTGCTTTGTCTCAAGTATGAAGTGATGTACCCATCTAATCCATGGTTCTAAATCGACGCAAAAATTCGGTTTTATTACGGTAAATCCAAATCGCCAAAAACTTCACTGAAACATTATCAGAACGCTGTTTTTGCTCTTTTTGAAATGCCTATCATTTCAGCTAACTCACGCACTTTTAGCCGACGATCATCCAATACCATATTGTGGATTTCCTTAACCATGTCAGGCGTGGACAACTCAACTGCTCGACCATTACGGTGTTCGTCTTGGCAGCTCATACGGCCTCGTTTAAACTCTGCTACTCAATATTTTACAGTCGTGAACGAAGGAGCAGACCCCCACAGAGTAGAATCTAGCTTGGCTTTAATATTGGTTATATATATATAATACACTGAAACATTTTAAACGGAAATATTGCATTGCATAACGGTGACCAATTTTTTCATGTTTACAAATTCACGGAGATCGTTTACTTTTAATGGCTCAAATAAAAATACTAAAAAACGTTGCTCCTTAAAACTTGTTTTGTAAAGTTGCCACTTTTTGCCAAAATAAGTTTTTGTTATTGCAATTTTCATTTGTTATTTGTTCTTTTTCAAGTTATAATTCCAAATTACATTTCAATATCCTTAAAGATTTTTTGCTCCTCTAAGACTATCTAACAATTTCTTTGGAGCTGTTACAATAAATATTTTGACTGAATAGTGACGTGAACAATTGCGGCCAAATTTGTCGAACTTACAGCAATTTGATTTTTAACTAAATGAAATAACTATCAAATTAAATGAAATATGGTCTCCAAAAGCTAATATTATGATATAATGCCCAAACAATATTTATTTTGACTTTGTTTCGCTTGAGTAATACTTTATTATGAATTGACTGCAAAAGTTGTTAATGAGATAGTATCTAAGAAATGCGGACTATTCCCAAATGTTTTTTTTAATTCGTTTGGGAGTAATTTCATTTTCAAAAGATATGAAATTATAACCAAACTTTTGGGTTTGTATAGAAATCATTGAACTCGGCACCATCCCATAAAGTTCATAAAACACACCATTCATTCTCACCTTCATCCCTTCACGACAATGGCCACCAAATCTGCCGCACGTAAATCCAATGGATTATTTTCATATGGTCCATTCTGAAGGCCAAAATATCAATTAAAAAATTCGAGGCGGTCGACGTCTTAAAAATTGATCTTTGCCGAGAATGGGACAAAATGACATCAGGGTTCGTGCAGCGTGGGAAGCCTTTCCGGACAAAGTCGATTCTATTGTCCGTACTAAAAGCGGGTACGCAGAACAACAACACATTTTTCTTAAATTAAATCGTGCCTAGCAGCCAGTCCACAAGACAGACGGACATCGCTCAAATGACTTCAAAAGTTATGAAACAAACACTTCCTTCTGGGTGTTATATTTTTACCGTATTAATTTACATATACGAAGTGTGTTCAAAGAATATGGTGAGTTTTAATTTTTCTCAAAAAATATTTATTTATTCACCAATTTCTATTTTATGTCGTTCAAAGTTGTCCCCCTCATATATAATACACATGTACCAGCGTTTTTTCCAATCCTCGAAGCAGTTCTGATCAGCACTTTTTGGCATGTCCTTGATCTCTCTTAGCGATTCGGTTTTTATCTCCTCAATCGTAGCAAAACGCCGTCCTTTCATGGGTCACGTCAATCTTGGGAACAGGAAAAGGTCGCTGGGGGCCAAATCTGGTGAATACGGTGACTGAGGTATTAAAACGGTGTTGTTTTTGGCCAATCAATCTCTCACAAGCAAAGATGATTGAGCAGGTGCATTGTCATGATGCAAAAGCCATGATTTTTTCTCAAACAATTCCGTGCGTTTTTTTCGTATTGTTTCACGCATAACTTCAAGGTAATACTCCTTATTTACTGTACGACCTTGTGGTAAGAATTTCTGATGCACTACGCCATGGTAATCGAAGAAAACAGTGAGCAAATCCTTCACATTTGATTTGGCGTGTTTTTTTAGTTTTGGCTCTCCTGGATTCTTTCATTGGGACGATTGGGATTTAGTTTCGATGTCGTAACCATGTACCCATGATTCGTCACCAGTTAAGACCCTTTAAAGCAAATCTGAATCATCGTTGACGTCATTCAACAATTCCTAAGCGATGCTCATGCGATGTTGGTTTTGGTCAAAAGTTGGCCAAGTTTGGAACGAACTTCGCTGCTACACGCTACATTCGCAAAATTCAAAAAAGAGTGCATGACACGAGCGAACCGATAAGCCGACATCCTTAGAAACTTCCCTAATTGTGATTCGACGATTCTCCATAACAATTTTCTTCACTTTCTCAACTCTCACTTTATCGGTTGTTGATGTGCTAGGGCGTCCAAAACGAGAGTCATTCACATCTTCTCGACCTTCTATGGAAAGCTTGTACCACTTGTGAACATATGTTTGACTCAGAATACCCTCACCGTATGCCACTGCCAACATTTCAAGTGTTTTTGCGCACTTAATTCCATTTTTTACACAAAATTTAATGCAGCTTCTTTAATCCTGTGTTTTTCGATAGCAGAAAATCACCGAACACGTGAAACACTTGGCTTATTTATGTCTCTCACAAACAAACTAAACATGCTTTATGGATAAAACAGTCAACATATCTTCGAGGCGATTATAACAACATAAAAAAATAATATTAATCGAATGTCAAATGTACGTAGACCGCGAAATTTGAAAATTCACTTTATTTTTAAGTATAAAAACGATATTGAACCGGATTAAGAACTGGGAGTATATTATATTCAAGATCGACTATAAATTCAAAAACTAACAATGCACAGAAGGTGCACTGCCTAACTTTTCATTAAGCCATGTTTATTGGCATTTATGCCAGCGATAATTTCTATAAAATTGTGTCCGATGGACACAAGCATAGATAAGAACTTGCGATAGTTGAGCTGTATATTTGACTTGTGCTCTTCGTTGCGAACAATTTTGAGCCGGCGGACAAAACTTCTCAATTGTTTTTTGAAGTTATAGAACTTTAAGGTTGCAAAGATGTTTAAGAAAGCACAAACAGCTAAGGACACTTACGACGACCGACCAGTTAGTTGTCTCAATATAACTAATTTCGAAAGTTTTTGAATTATATTATAATAGCAGTAATAAATAATTCATATTCGCAGTAATAAATAATAGCTATTAGATGTAATAAATAATTACTATTAGCAATAATAAGTATTGGCTAATAGCAAAATGATTTTGAAGCGGATTTAGCACTAGGAATATATTATAATGAGGATCGATTATAAGTTCAATAACTAACACAATACAGAATTTTCATATTTAATAGTAACTCCTTCCCCCACCCCACGTGTTTTGCACCTTTCTTGCTATTCAGGTGAACCGTGAATGCACTCTATACACCATTGACACACATGCAGGTTCATCTAGTTGATCGTAGGTACAAGAATGAACATTAACGCGAAATACGTTGCAAAAAATACAGTATTTTTTGTATTTAACTGCACTTGTGACATTACCATCGTCAACACACAGCAAAGCCATCATCATCATCACCATCAGCAACGCCATTGCCAACGTCATCATATGCTGCATTCATTGTTAACGACAACAATCAACAACAAATGCAGAAATATGGCAGCTGCAACATCAACGACTATACGAACTATGTGAAGAGTAGTAGAAGAGGGGAACACAAGAAAACAACACGGCATCCGTAGTGAAAACCATAAAAACCTAAAGTTTAACTTGCCAACAGTTAATTGTTTTAACACCTTTTTGCTGACGATTCCACAAACGTTTTTGCTATTGGCGGCGAAGGTGGTGTTAACACCGCCATCATGTGTTGATGTTGCTCACACGCACACACATACACCCTTATAGTTTGCCGTATTGTAACGGATCTTCGATTCACTTTTCTTGCCATTTTCTTTTACAGGAAGCCACGAACCGTGTGTATATGTTTGTGTATGGTATATACTCGTATGTACGTAATTCCCCACACAGCTGCAGTTTATGGCATCTAAAGTGCTCTGTGTGGCTTTTATAGCACACATGAACAACTGTATATCCCAATTTGAGGTTATGTGTGTCTGTGGGTGTGAGAGTGTATAATCATAATATCCTATTGATATTTTATCGATAGTTATGGCTGTCATAGTTGGAGTTTTAAATAAGTTTCTAAACTATTTGCAAACTTTAAATATATTTAGAATGCAGATGAATAAACGGTATCGAGGTGAGGGTTTGAGAACACAATGATTAATAGATGGAACTGTCAAAGTTTCAACGAAATGTAATCACTTACAATGACTAATACATCCTTGATTTACAAAAGGAAACATTTTCTGTAACTTCACCCAAAGTAATGAATGTACATTAACTTTGGATGTGGCAAAATTGTTACATCAAAAAGCAAGCGTTTACAGTACCTTCTGATCAAAAATGTCTTTATAGGTCAATTGGGCGCCGATGTGCTTCTCTCTGTCTGCCTGGCTGTTAGGCGAGATAACTGTCCTAATTCCTTCTTAAAACTTCTTAAACTTGGCTCACCCTAATGTTTTCGCGGATCACCGCTAAAAATTATAAATGGTCTATATCGCCCAACTCTTTCCGGCACATACCATATAAATTGACCAATTTGCCGACATTCAAAGTTTTCACTGTAACTTCTAATTCGTAAACTGCAGCAACTTCTATTTTTGCCCAGTGCTTGGCAAAATTTCAAAAGATCGACTGACTAACCATCATTATGGTACTTCCTATACAAATACCCATTTAAAGCATACATTTTAGGTATATAACGTGTTATCCATTTTTCTGTTTCAAAATTAAAGTTAAATAAAACACACATAAAGCTATGATTTCAATTAAACTTTTATTTCACTATAATGCTTGGGCCTTTCCATTATGCACAAAATACAATATCATTTAAATCACTGCCTCTAGATTGGATGCAGCAGTTGATAGTTTTCAGATAGTTTCCGTCACTTTTTCGTGGATTTCGGGCGTTATCTCAGTGATAACTTGATAAATGTTGCTTTTGAAATGCTCCAATGTTTCTTTGACGTAGCCCCACAAAAAGTCTAACGACATTAAATAGCGTAATCTTGGTGGCCAATTGATGTCGCCAAACATGAAATTACGCTTTCTGGAAACTTCTCATACAATAAAGCCAAAATCAGTCTTGTTGTGTGGGTCGAGGCACCGCCTTAAAACCACTTATCATCTAGTTCATATTCACCTTTAATTGCAGGCCAAAAAAAAAGTCGGTTACAATACGGTCATAGCACTCTGACGGTAACAGTTCCTCCAGCGTCATTTTCAAAAAATGCAGCCCAATGACATCTACAGGCCATAATGCGCACCAAACAGTCAATGCCACAATTTTGCTTGTAGACGTAACCATCGAGCGAGAAATGAGATTCGTTGCTGAAGAAAATTTTATTCGAAAAATCAGAATTGAAAACCTGTTGTTGTAGCATCCAGTCAGCATATCCATTGTTGAGAGTTGGGTAGAGGTGGAGCCATAAGATAGGCCCAATTGCTGAGAATACCGTGGAATCGACAAATTCGGATTATCAGCCACATTTTCACTAACAGAAGCGATATTGGGATGATATGCGTACATTGCGATGATGCACAGCCTGTTCCAATTTTTTTATAATTTTGTCAATTCCTTGCAGAGTAGGCGACCATAATCACCTCGTAATGCACGACAAGTGCCCACGTAATAAATGGCCATATTACTAAATGGCAAACATTTCACTAAATAAATTACACTTCAGATAGCAGGTATTTAACAGCTGACAGCATTGCCAGACCAGCGGTTTTGAAACCACTAAATGTATAACCAATATATAGGGGGATTTTAAAAAGAAATCGATTATTTTTGCATGACAATGGAGGCTTTATTTAGCATAGTTAAAATGATCCGATTTAGGTCAAATATGTGTTCTTTTATTCCCTGTTGGCAAAAAACTGGATAAGTAAACTTTCTCAAGCTTACCTTAGGTGACCTTTTCACCTGGAGTATAAGACGGATGTGTAAGAGTCTTCCAATTTAGTTCATGTACGACGTTTATATACTCCGAGCTTTTCGTGAGTCCGAGCTTTGATGTGCCTAATATTGGACACACAGGCAGCTTTTGGGCGATTTCTTTCTTCAGATGAACCACTTGTTGATAGCTCAGGTCCGAATTGGGAGTTCGACCGTAAGGGAGCAGATCCCACCCACACCCAGTGAAACCTTCTTCATCGTGAATAATAGCTTGAATATCGTTTGAGTTGAGTCACAGGGACTCAACTATCACAGTTTTCGGTTGACGTTGTCATAAGTGATCGACTTTCCTTCAACCACCATCCGCTTCACAAATGGATCAATTTTGTTGTAATTCATCTGATACCGATGGTGCCAAATTAATTTTTTTTCAATCTGTTTAGTGTAAAAAAATTGAATTTAGCTATAAGATTTTTTCTTTCTTTCACAAATTTTTTGGACAAATTATTACAACACCACTCAACTTAAAGGAAAACGATGGAACAACGAAAAGTTCTTGAATGGAATTGAAAACGGATTAAAGAATATCAAATTGAGGCCAATCATTATGCGCAGAAATAAGTCAAACTCATTTTTATTTTGTTGTAAAATAATTTATATAAATTTTTACAGATATTTGCACGGAATATTAAAACATTCAAAATTTTGTTTAAAAAGTAATATTTCAATGTTTTCTTCTTACAAACTGTATTCAAATTTTAATAACAAACAAAGAAAATTACATTAAAGATGTAGATAAACGTTTCTAGAACAATTAAGGTGACACTATTTTCTAATTGATACAGAAACTCTAATTAAATAATCGGAATTTGGTTAATCCTATTGGGTCTTTCATATTAGTGGAAACAAATTCAAAAATGGTAATTTTAGTAATGAAATTTAAGCATTGTTATTTATTTATTATTAGCATTATATTTTGGGCTTTCTGATCAACATTTTGAGGTAAAATTAGATTTTAATTCAAATTAGTATTAGCATTAGTCCTGTAGCAGTGCTCAGCTTACTAAAGCTTTTTGGTATACATTTTGTATATCCTTCCACAGTGTTCTTCGTCAAAGACTGAAGTGTTTGGATCGATCCGCAAAATATGACCCAGCAAACCATAATTACTATATTTTGATTTGCTGGATCATATCGATCATTCGAAAGTATAGATAGGAAGTTAGTAGAGTGGACCTTTTCAAAGCAGCGGAGATATATTTGTAATTGATCATGTAGTCACACTGCGACAAATTCTAGAAAAATCTTAAAAAAGGAAAAACCGACGCCTTCTCACTACTGATACACTATGAAGCTGCTCACCTGCATACGCTGATGTTATAGACATCGTTGCTGGGGAGCTTTCTGTCCTAGCTGATACATAAGTAACTATATGATTTTCTTGGCAAAGAAATTTCCTTCAAAAATACAAATTATTTAGTTGAAAGTTAAAATCTTAGGGTGACTCTCATCTGACACCTATGCCAACTGGTGCAAAAACCATACTTTGGTATGAGCGCTCAGACAAGCCCTGGTACGATAAAGAATAACGCACAGTGTCTGAGGAAAAGGGAACTCCTACAGGGCAACGCTGCAGCCAATTTTAACGCCGGCTATTATGAAACGCTATAAGAAAAAGAGAAGGGAGGCACGCCGACTTTTTGGGTGAAAGAAATGGTTCTAAAAAGAGCGGGAGAGTGAGGATACATAAAGATACAGGGATAGAGATGAAATCAGAATTAAAGGCTATGGAATAGGGTTTCCACCCTGCAAGGAGAGATGGAAATATGATTACAGATACGCAGTGTGTGCTGAAGAGAGAGCATTTTTATAAACTTCTAGCTTCGGATAGCAGCACGAATGAAGTAATCACCCCGTAACTTGTTTTGCTCCAAGCCAAAATGAGATCCGAATAGCAGTATTGCGACTTAAAAACATCAGAGGTGCGGGCGCTGATTACCTGTCTGCAGAATTGTTTAAGGCCAGTGACGATGAACTAATAAACAGCATGCATCAGCTCCTAAATACGGTTTGGCTCGAAAAATGGATGCTCGGTGGATGGAATTTCAGTGTACTATGTCCTTTGCGCAAAAAAAGCGTGTATAAAAATTATGGCGGTATGATATGTGAAAGAGTGAAACCGATTCTAGGTGACTTGATTGGGTCTTATGAGTGTTGCTTCACACCTGGCAACTGATCAAATACTCATACCATAGCAAATTCTGGAGAAGACCTAAGAAAAACAGATTGGCATGTTCTATTTTTTCGCTGATTAAAAAGCTTATACATCTTTGCATGAAGTCGCTGGCTGCCATGAAGTCTTCAGTGACGATAGACAGAAATCTTACACCAAACGACGCTTTCAATATGCTGTTGGAGATGATTATCAGGAAAGGTGAAGTTAACACTACTGGTACCACCTTTAACAAACGCCATATGCTACTCCCGTATGCAGACGTCATAGACATTATTGGAAGAAAACTGAGAGATGTTACTGCAGTCTTTTCAAGCATTAAGAAAGAATCTGGTGTGTCTGCGGTTCTGACGGTAAACGAGCTCAAAAGCAAATTTATTTGTTTCAATAAACAAAAGGCCAGCCCGTTATTCATTTAAAAAGAAAAAGTCATCTGACGTAAAATTTTCATACAATACTATATGATGTAAGAAATGTATACATAATTTCTACCTATATCTCGCAGTCTTACTGTACAGCAGTAAGATATGTCTTACCGAGTATGTCCCATATTGACATATTCAGTTTGGTATCCTTGGGCTGGAAGAAACAGCCGACAGTTACGATAACTCGCTTCCAAAATAGTCTATTTCTATTCTTAGATAGTCCTTGATAGATATTTTAGTGTGATAAGCACACTAAAGGTAACGTTTTCACGGCGAGACTCATGTAAAACGTTTATATACTCTGTACAGCGGAGAGTTCAGCCAAAGTAATTTAATCTATTCTGAACTTGTCCAATGGAATTACTGTCTACAAAATGTATGGGTTAAAGTGTTCTCGGATGAAATGCCTTCGATGATGGACTCCATTGACGGTGCCCATGTATAGCAGTAGTTTTGATTAAATGTTCGGAAAATGCCAGCTCAGTTATGATTTATTGAAGTTGCCTAATTTGATAATGAAATCATTGACACAGCATTCGGCGATATATGTGATTTGAGGCGTGTGCATCTCTGCTCAAACGTTTTCATTATTTTGTTTAACCTCGTATATATTTTGCGACAAAAAATATAGCTGAATTGAATTTTTTTCACCACCCGAGTTAGGCTCCCCACAGTCCTCGAATTATTACATCGGAAAGCTCGAAGTATCAAAAACCGTGGTCTTTGAGTTAAACGCGCCACACTTAAAAGTCATGTTTTTTTTTTTGTCGTCTATCCCAAAACTACTAGTAGACCAAGTTGAAAAATATTTGAACACACAAAATTCTTAATATTAGGAATGAGTTTTCACCGCCACATCTTACATCACATAACTATAATTTTTCAATGTATACCAATTTAGACAAATAGTTAACGTTAGATAAAGCGATTAAGACCGTTTAATTACTGCTCCTATTGAGAGTGATTAAGTGCAATCGGAATATCAGAACATTCCAGTAAAACCCACCGCTAATCCTCCGGATATCCACATGACAAGTTACACCAATTGAATCAATATTTATGAAATAATGTGTTGGGCACATCTGTTTGACGTTCCATCAGTCATTGTGTGTAAACAGCAAATGTTGCTAAGGAATGGGCGACAATAATTGTAGCCATAACTCGGATATCTGTGCGGTTTACTTAATTCATTTTCATTTGTTTGCGATTGGTGACAAAAACGATACAAAAACAATGACAGCGACAACAAATAACCGCCATAAGCTCTGTCATTATTACTGTGCTAACAATAGCGTTGTCATTCAGTGCTTAGCCCAAGCGTTGTTGTCCGGCCAACGCAAATCCCCACATTCCACTACTTCTCGCTGAGCTGAGAGATGCACCGAGGGCGATGGAACCATTCCTCGAACAAACTCCCAAAACAAACGGATAAGAGTAAACATTTTATTCGGTCACAGACAATGTGGCCCCACGCCATTATTTTCCTTCGACCGGGAGATGGGCAGCAGTTTACTGTGGTGCTTTTGTGTAGCCCGGCAACGTCGACATGGGGAGAGATGGTGGCGATGGCTCTAAGAGGGGATAAATGGCTAACAGCTAAGCGGATTAACACTGTTATTTTAAGTTCAGCATACGAAAGTAGAATAAATTAATGAGTTTTCATTCGTTCTCTATTTGTATTTGGTTTGTAACATTTCCTTGTTTCCTGCTTTTGTTTTTATCGGAGCTTTACTACCCATATCCTTTATGTATTATTTTTACTGTGGCTTTGTGTTACATTTCTTTTTGTTTGCTTTTTTTCTCCTCATCCTGCATCAACATAAACGTAAAACACAAATAGTTAACGAAACAATAAACGCCGGTTGGTACATTTGGACATCGGATGATAATGAAATGAATATTGCATTCAATATCATCGGTACTAAGTAGAGAAGTCCTTTAATGAAGAGATAATTTTTGACGCTTTTAGAGAAAATAGGTTTGTGTTTAATGGCCTGAGATGTTTGACAAGCGCAAAATAAAAATCGAAATAAAAAATTGCATAAAAGCGGCAATGGAGCTTTTGATAACTTGAGTATTGGAATTAAAATAAAAAAAAATGTCATCAAATTCTCTAACGCTGTACGTAATGCTTCATTTTCTATTGCCTAACACAGGGGCTTTGGAAAAAGTTGTATTTTAATGGCAATTTGGTGAAAATATTACTAGCAGTTTCGTGAAACATGGTCAGATTTGGATATTTTGCAAAAGTTCGTTTTAAATGTTATTACAATTGATATAAAATACATAAACATTTTACCAATATGTCATTACTACATAAGCAAATTCTTTGATCTTCAGGGAATCCAGCACACAAATCTCTGTCAGGTGAACTTAATGCATTTGCACTGATGGAAAAATATGAAGGACAGGATGTAGTAAATCGCTTGTATTTTTTTTTTTTTTTTTTTTTATCAAAAAATACTCCGAATTAAAGCACATTAGAAGAAGGAGAAGTAGAAGCTGAATCATAACTTTTTGAAGAACGTCACTTAGAAATTTTAGGGGTTTCACTATTTTGTTAACAGCCTCTAAAGGACATGACGATACAGCACATTTTGATCGGCCAACTTTCATGGGAGGTATCAGCAAGGGTGTGACTGTGCGCTTTGTTTTTATTTTCAGGACTTAGTTTATGAATCTTTTAGAGTATTTTAAATTTATCCGTAGAGTAAAACTGCTTGGATCTGCATTTAAAAACATTTGGTTGAAATCAATTATTCACGTGAGAGGTACCAACCGGTCAATGGTAATTTTTTTCAAATTTTGCCGAATGTTACAAACGAGCACATAAGGTTTTTTAGGTGAAAGATTTTATTTCACAACATCGTTTAATTTTTATCCAAAATACCAGTACCAATCTACGATCGTGCAAAATATTATATTTCAGAGCAAAAATAAGTGGAAGTCCTTCCAAAAGAATTAAATTTTATCACTTCTAAGGATGTAATCCATGCATTTTTACTGTTTCCAACGAAGAACTTTTAAATACTCTCAACACTCGAACACTGGTTCGATTACCAATTGTAATTCCTAACAATTTTAATATGAAATACTCCAAAATCTATTTCTTACCAGACACAATAATTTCCGCAGACGTAATTTTTGATAGTGGGATTAAAGAAGCTCCATTTAAAGTTTTTGTGAAAGTATTTGTTCATCTTCCGTCGTGTGTTGACCGATATATTAAGTTTGTCATTCCATTTATAAAAACTGTAAGTATACAGAGATCAAATGAACCACAAACATTTCCTATAGCCATAAAAATAGATGTCGTTAATGTAAGTCCATAATATTGTGGACAGCATTTAATGGTATTGGGTGTATAAGATTCGATCCTACGAAATTTTATGTGCTTTTCCTGTTCTTTGCCTGTCTACTGGCTTTTTACCGAATCTCTGGGCAGATTTGTTTAAAAAAAAAATAAATCCTTAAAACAACATTTTCGAAAGCAATTGTAGTTCAATTATTTATATTGCGAATGTATTTTTCAATAGAACATATTGTTGACCACATAATCTGAAGAAGTATTTTCTGAAACAAAAAGCAATTCTTTGAAGTAATGAAAAATTGCGCCACATACCTTTGATCATACCTATATCATTCTTAAATATGTAAAGAAGGGGCATCATAAAATATTGCTTCTCTTTTATGACAATCCTACATACATTTCCTTGGTGATTACGGAGTTTTTCACCACTTCCCTATCACAAAATGTGATGAATGTTTGATTCTTTAAGTGCGTTTATTTTGTTGAACTCTTAAATATTTACTAGTCAGCCAGCTGGCCAGACGGACATCGATTAATCGACTTAAAAAGTCATGAAACTCATTTAGTAAAACGATACCTGCTATTTTATTACGTATTCCTACTGGAAGTTACATTTTTGCCGCATCAAATGGTACATAACTTCACTCCTTAGGGTGAAAATATTAAAGTAACGACTTCTAAGAAAATAAGTGTGAGACCATCTAAAGTTCGAACACGCTGAAGACTACAAAGCAAAAATCTTTCACAATAAATACAAGGTGTCCGTCGGAAAAGTATACTATTTTCTTTTGCCGCCATTTTGGTAAACATTAGCCTTGACAGTTCATATTTGGCAGTCGTGAAGTAGAGACGTGGCAAATTTACTATGGAAAAATATTCGATAAACCAACGTGTTTTAACTGTTGAAACATTTCATCAAAATCAGTCATCGATTACTGTGACGAGGAGAAAGCTACGTGAAATTTTTGGGAGAAACAACTTGCCAACGAGACGTAATATTTATCGTGTAGTGAATGATTTAGAATAAAGAGCATGGAACACAAAGTACTGCAAGATCGGCTGAACACATTACTGCTGCTCAAGAAAGTGTTCAAAACAATCCATCAACCTCAATTCAACCTCAGGTATCCCCATATCCCCTATCCACCTATCCCCCTATCCAGATATCTCCCTATCCTCCATCCCCCTATTCACCTATTCCCCTATCCACCTATCACCCTATCCACCTATCCATCCTACCCATATATCCAGCTATCTACCTACTTAGTACTTAGTACTATTTTATTAAAATTTCAGGCGGCAAATTTTGTGTGCTACTAATAACTTTCCAAGGACTTCCCATTGAAGGCAAAACATTTCATTACTTCGAAACATTGTTTTTTCCAAAAGTGTCATTACTATTACTACTGATAATCCTTAATATTACTGATTATCCCTATTGGAAGCAATCTGGAAGCACTTCTGCTGAAAAAAGAGAGATAATCGGCACTTGTTGCTACCTTGTCACTAATAAAAATGTTGTTTCCTTCGGGGTACATTCATTTTTCCATGGACTGCGTACGATGAATTTATCCCACGTACGATTTCAAATATTAAGAATACTCAAAAATGGTTGCACTAAACTTTTTGCCAGCAGTAACAAATGATAGTTTTAATAATTCTTTTGAAATGGCGTTTAAACTGGGACAGGAAAACATTCTTTATCCACTGTGAAAAGCTTTATTGGCTAGTGGTAATATATGAAAGAGCAGAGCATGTGATTGCTCATTCAAAAAAATTTGGTAGTTATTTTTTCCAATCAAAGCTAGTTTTAAGTTAAAATTTTCTAACGGAATGGTGTCAGATATCATACAAAATATTTTGTTCTAAAAAAAATTGTTTTTTTACAAATTGATATTAAGTTTATGGCTATATTTTATTTCTTATGGGAATAAATAATGAGCATATTAATTATTCGGTAAGCTATGTATTCCAAATTCATCTCTTGTGAGGAGGGAAATATACGAAATTCGCGGAAAAAAGTTGAAAATTGAAAACAAAAGGAAAATCATATTGTTATATTTCCGATATTTTATAATCTGTGTCCATCGAATTGCTTTATAAATCGACCACTTTTTGCACATCCATAACAAATAACCCGTTTTAACTCGCACGTTCCTTTTTTCATGTACAGGGTGGCGCAATAGAACGTGTATATTTAAAAAATAGATTAAAAAATAAATACAAAAGGTATAGTTAAAATAAATGTAAGGCATTGTAGAGTAATAAATGGAGTTTATTTTTTAAAAATAACATCATCTAAATGGTGACCCTCTCTACGACGGCACTCCTCTAACCGCAAACGAAAATTATTGAAAACTTTCTTCAGTAATACTGGTGTAATGGCTGCTATTTCACCACGGATATTCTCCTTGAACGATGTTTCTTCGATTATTACTGTAGACTTTGTGTTTGAGGTATCCCCACAAAAAAAAGTCAAGAGGCGTCAAGTCTGGACTACGTGGGGGCCATGGGATATCACCTCTTTTCGAAATCAGTCTGACAGGGAACATCTGCTTCACCACCGCCATGGAGTCATTTGATGTGTGACAGGTAGCTCCATCTTGTTGGAACCAAATTCTGGAATTCACTATTCTTGAACTTTCAATTTCTGGATCCAAAAATCCGTCCAACATCTCAACATAGCGTTCCGTATTAACCGTGACGTTTTGGCCCCGCGCATTTTCGAAGAAAAAAGGACCAATTATTCCTCTGCCAGAGATTGCTGCCCATACTGTCACTTTAGGACTATGCAATGGTTTCTGGTGTTTGATTTTGGGATTTTCACTGTTCCAGTAACGACAATTTTGACGGTTTACGAACCCATTCATAAGGAAATGAGCCTCGTCAGAGAAAAGGATATCGTCAAAATTGGAATGTCGATTAAGCATTTCATTAGCAAATGCGAGCCTTGCTATGAAGTCAGACTCTTTCAATTCTTGTGTTAATTGCTGCTTATATGGATGCAGTTTAAGATCCAATGTTAAAATTCGTTGCAAACTTCGTCGCGATAATTGTAAGACAGACGATCTCTTGCAAGTCGACATTTGTGGATTTCCTCGTACTGACTCAATAACTCTCTCAACATTGTCTTCGGTCCTAGATGTTCTTAGGCGAACATTTTCTTGTGGTTTAAATGTTGAACCGATCTATTCAAAACGCTTTACCCGTATTTTAATTAAATTAGCACTCGGAGCTTCATTAATTCGCCGTAGTCCATATTCAGCACAATGTAGTCGCCTAGTAGCAATATATGAACAAGAGTTCTTGTAAAATGCGCGCACGCAAAATGCGCGACGCTTCCCATCGAAGTGATTCATGACGACTAAAACTCCATGAGCCCGCCAACCCAACAACGTAGGCGCCCCCCCGCCTGCGCCTTTTCTACCCCGCGAAAAAAGATGATGCAATATGCACGGTCTATTGCGCCACCCTGTATTTCACTCAGTTCATAAACTTAGTTTTCGGAATGAAAACAAAAAGCATGGCCGCACTCCTCCCAAGTAAATTGACCGGTTTATATAAATGAAATCTTTCATCATATTGGTAGATTGTATAAACTTAAATTTATGTCAATTGTATTGAGTTTTAACGTTTGATAAAATTTGGAAAATCTATGTACCACAATCCCCTTTCTGGCGCCTGTGGAAGGTTATGCAATCGCATACAAATTACCTAATTTAACTATCATATTCCTAGAATTATACCTTTCAATAAATTCGGTATGAATGACAGCAGTCGGATATTTAGTAAACTCAGATCTGCGAGTGAAAATGGGCTACATTGTCACGTCAATTATGGTGCTATACGTGCAAGTGGGTCCATTTAAAATAAAACTACAGCATTTTTTGATAAAGTTCTAGCGGCTTACTACACTCCTGGGGGCACTGTCACAACAGACATTATGCATGAACGATTTGAGGGTATGGTTGTCACTTGTAGAGATGAAGTGAGTTAGTCTTCAAAATCGTACAGTTTGACTTTTTTAGAATTTTTCATGTGGGGTCTTCTGAAGCGGCAGGCCTACATCAATGAGTCGCAATCGGCCGATGTTATTAAAGTCAATCTCTGCGGCAGAGTGATTAAAAATTAGACCTTTCGAATCCACGCCACATTGCAAGGTAGCAGCTGATGTTTGAAAAATGGGTCTTTCCAATAAAAACATGTATTTCTTTAATACCTCGCGCAAAAAAGACGACAAGAAAACAACAAATTCCCTTGCATCTGAAAGGTGAGTTTAACGATGACCCCACCTCCGACTCGTTTTGACAGGCATTTACTGGATTCTTAGATTACCCGGATACTCGAAGTGGTCGTCAGACACGCCGAGATGACTGCCGCCTAAATTGTGAGAAATGGCTGTATCGGCAATTGAACCTGCGAAAATGCAAAAGATAATCGCGCCTTCCAAATATCGCACCACAACCGATCACAATACCATACATACAGCTTATTGATTTCATTTCAAATTCGATCTTTCCTATTTGTAAAGTCCTTTACATCGATTTAACATGATTTTCCAGTAAATTTGAAGCACTTTTTGCACACTCCAAAGAGTCAACAGATTGCATTACTTGGAATGTCCTTTTTCGGTATCTGTGCAATTACGATATATCCGACATTACTTTTAAATAAAGAACGATGTAGTGGAAGGAAAACGAATTCTGAAAACACACATTCTTCGAAAAGTGTGTTCAGACATTATGTGGACAAAATACAAATTACATGCCGACAGATGGATACACTTAGGTGGACTTAAATTTTCACGGCCGTTAAAAATATATATGTTTATAGGGTATCAGAGGAGTATTTCTATTTGTTACAAACACAAATGGAAATACAAAATTATGATGGGTATAAAAATCGGATACCTATTACCGGTATAAAAAAAAATAATAATATAAAATAATAAATAAATAAATAAAATAAATAAAAAAAAAATCGAATTGTTAATTCTCACAAATGGTAAGGAGAAAATAATGGGTTATTTATTTAGCGATTTCAAAACTGCCGGTTAGCAATGCTATTAGTATTTACATACTTGTAATCTGAGTTGTTATTTATTTAGTAAAAGGTTTAAGGCCGTAACGTTAAGTTTGGTTCATCCCACAGTGTCAGCGGCCCACTGACACATTATATCACAAATACACCCTCCATACTAAGAAAGGTGAGGTTCTTTCCTGTTTTTCGACTCTAATCATTCGCTTTACCAGATAAGGTTATTTTACATTATTTTTAAATTCACCAGCTATTTTGAATGAAACTTCGGTTTAACGTACAAAAATAGTTAAAACTTGCAACAATTGTGGTGATTCAAACGTGGGGTTTCAATCTAACAAAATTGTCTTCAGCGATGAAGCCCATTTCTTACTCGGTGGTTACGTCAATAAGCAAAATTGTCGCATATGCGGCTCGAAGAACGCACAATTGATTGTGGAAAAGCCATTGCATCCGGAAAAAGTGATTGTTTGGTGAGCATTATAGTCTGGAGTTGTCACTGAGACGTATTTTTTCGAATACGCTGGACGAAGCTCAAAAGGATCCACTGCTGCTACCAATCCAGAGACGGTCATTTAAATAACATTGTATTTCGTATGTAATGATTATACCCAATCATCATAATGAAAAAAAAATCTCATCGAAATTATAGCATTATGTTTGTTTTATTTAACTTTACTTGAAAACGAAAAATAATAAATATTAATATTAAATATATTATTATGCTGTACTTTTGTCATTCTAGAACAATTAATATGTGTACGTAATTCCATTAGCTTTTTTGAATGAGCGGTTTGCAAAAGTGAGAGTTACATTGTTTTTACAGCAAAATCAGTATATGAACACAAGCAGTATTTTTGTCTCATTTATTGCAATATTTACGCATTTACCGAAAGGAATGATAGAGCAAAAATGTAACAACCAGAAGGTAATACCAAATAACTTTTGATGAAATGCACTTCATATCTTTTTAAGTCATTTGAACTACGTCCGTCTATCTTGCTGGCTGGCTACAATTGCCATAAATCTTTATGAGACTTTATAACATTTGGTACAGCCTAAAATTTTTCCAGATCATAGCCGAGGTTTATAAGTGGACTACAAAAGCTCACCCTTTACGCAACTACCCATACAAATTCACTGGTTTTTAAAAATTCAATTTCTTTGCTAAAACTCAGTTGCATTGCTTCGCAACTCGACGTTAAATTTCAAAATATTGACTGATTAACCCCATCCTTTCTGGCACCTTTCATACAAATGCCCGAATTTCCACATGTGTTTTTACGTTCATATCTTTTGGTGTATTATAGTTACACTGAATTTAATAAAATTATTATACAAACGGCGTAAGTCAAATTAGGATCTCAGAATGGAAACGGGGTAATTTGCCATAGTCATTCTGGTACTCCCTATACAAATTTGCCAATTTATTGAAATTCAATCAACTCTCTGTGATTTGTAATTAGTCAGCGGTAGTAGTTTAGATTTCTATCCACTACATTGTTTTAAAAAATTTCTACATTATCAGATTAATGTTGTCTAAGTAACCACGCCTCTTTTGGTAGCTTCCATACAAATGATCGGCTTAACCCATTTATTCTTATATCCATATCTTCCAATCGATGTTACCGTTTTCGACCAAATTTACCATATATAATGCCTTTTGTAGTCTAAATTCTAGGAACGAAGTTGGACGACGTTAGATTGGCGATTCTGGTTTTTCCCATCCAAATTGGCCTATTTGTCAATATTTGATTTTCCGTCGTAATCCATAATTCATGGTTTGAAGTTACTTAAATTCTCATCTTCTTTGCTGCATCATAATATGGGGCAAAATGTGAAAAATCGATTAATAACCATGCCTTCTCTTTTATCCCCCACATAAATTACCTCGCTTAACTTATATTTTCTTAGATTTGTATTTTTCAATCAATTGCACTGTATTCATTATAATAGTGCTCTCATCAAGCATTTAGTACTGCGAATGGAAACATATTTCACAGTCACGCCCCTTAGGGTACCACACATGCAAATATGCCGATTTAGATCGGTGCGTTCAAAAATTAAGGTTAATTTTCATTTCCGCGGGTTACGTGCATTCGACTTTAACTTATTATTTTTTTATTTTATGTTTGTACACTTGTCTCGAAAATATGTTTTGTTTTTTATCCATATAGCATGTTTAGTTTGTTTGTGAGAGGCATAAATAAGATAAGTGTTTTGTATGCTCGACGATTCGGTTTGTATCTCCTCAATCGTTGCAAAACACCTTCCTTTAATGGGTCTCTTCAATTTTGATAACGGGGAAAAGTCGCAGGAACCAAATCTGGTGAATACGTTGTTTTTTGAACACACCTCGTATATTTTCCAAATGAAGGAAATTTACAAATATCCTTTTTTTCATTGTGCTTTAATTCCGACCATTTTTTGCATCAACACAAGAGGATATTTTGTGGAGGTGTATCGTATGTGAGTCTGTCCGCTTGGCTGAAATTTCTGTGCTGGGTTTGATTTGAAAAATCAACTGAACCATTGGTCGCGAGACCGAGACCGAAGTTAATCTACTATTACAGCATGATAGCAATAATTTAGCACATAAACCTTATTGGATATTTGCCCGAAAGTAATAACCTCCAATTTTAAAGTCTTTTCCCAGACCAATATATTTTGCAAGGCAATAAATCAGGGCACATGGAATGACCATTGATTGCGCATCGCAGTTGCCTAAGCGATTTATCAACTTTTCGTGCCAAGAACGCCTTCGATTATATTCGATTAACCTTAGTTTTCCAATGGAAAATCAATATTATTTTTTAAACTGATCTACAACCGCATAAACAAATATGGCAGTCCCTAACAAATGTATATACATAAATTGGAATAATTTCATACCATATCTATCAATTGTTAACCCACATTGTTTTTAGTTAGGAAATAACTACAACATTTTTTTGAAGAACCTGAATACTCGTATCCTTATAATTCCAGAATTGGTTTCAGTTCCTGTGTGAACAACTTTTCTATGCTAGACCAATTTTGCCTACATGCAGATTCAATTACACAACTTATTATACAGGGTAGAGCACGAATCGGGCTGCTGTCAACTGTCAATGGAGGCCGTTATTTAAAGATGTTGAAGTATTTTTCTTTTTACCAGAACTGTGCCGAAAACATATCCGTTTCAACCGGATTTGGTTTCAGAAGGATTGAGCAACTGCTCACTTAATCAGATCGGTCACGGCGGAGCTCCAATGAAACTTCCCAAACAAATTAATATTTAGAAACTCCACTTTCAGCTGGCCTCCAAAATTAGCTGACATGACTGGAACAGACTTTTTTTACGGGGTTCTATTAAGCAAGAGGTGTTCGAATCGAAACGAAGAAATTTTAGTGAATTAAAGCAATCCATTAAAACAATAATTGACGCGTCCCCGCAATGAGTAGTTTTTTGATCAGGTGTCGCATGTGTGTAAGTAAGCATGGAGGTCATTTACGGTTTATCATCTTCAAAATCAATTAGTTATATAAGAATATTCTACACAGTAACAATAAAAAAAAGAAATTAAATACATTGATTAAAAAGAGATCTTTGAATTTCTTATTGTAGCGCAATTGGTGCGCCACCCTGTACTGTGACCGTGAACATTCGATGTCGACGATGCGTCGTTTCAAAAAGGCAGTGCAGCCTCAGAGTCAATTTAATTACTGCATGAATCATTTGCTTTTGGTGTGAATTCTAGTACTCCCTATACAATCACATATCCGAAAAAGCATTGACTGTTATTTAAAGTTTTCAATAAATGAATTCGTAAATACTAATCAATCAATACAACCTATCATCAAACTATCGGATATGGACAAAAAGTGACATTTTGAATTTATGGAAATAACTAAATTGCCGGCTACAGTCAATGCAAATGATTAAAACTTATGGACATTTTTAAAAAACATTCTGGTATGCAATTAATTGTATCGATTGAATTGGAATTAATTTTCGATTATTTTTCTGAATTTTACATTTCTACTTGTTGAACGCAAAGTCATTCCTATCATATTTATAAAAATTCTCTAAAATTGGTTAGCTCAAATGAAAACGTACGTAAAACCATTTATAGGGAAATTACATTTTCTTAGAAACAGGCATACTATTGTGTGACCAAACACATGACTTGCTGGTATTTAGTTTTCTGTACTCTAATCATGCCCCATTGAAACCTTTTGTAATTTATCACATTGATTGCACATTTCTTACTGGGTCCTTTAATACATACCAAGATATGAAAGGGATCCAGTATCGCAACAGTATCATTATGGTCACCATTCATTGTAGCATTATGGTGTATTATGTTTTTTCATTTGCCCTTCCTGTATATCTGTTCCTCAGCAATGTGTATGTGCGTGCGTTTATTTGTATTAATGCTTTGTTGCACTTGCTTTCTGTACCCATGGTCATCTGTCCTTTTCCGGTTTCCGCTTTCTCTCCTTTTATTTGTGTTTTGTAATTGCTATTATTATTGAATTGATTGTGACAAAACTCGAACACAAAAGAGACTACAAAGTAACATTTGCTGCTACCGAACAGAATTCAAAGCAAAGAGTGAAACTACGAGTACGTATTATGCTAGGCTACAAGCTCGAATGGAATAGTAGGTATTAGTATTTATAACATTTTGTGAAGTGAACTAGACTAATTGTTTGCTATAACAATTAGTCAGGGATCACAGCGGCAGTATTCATTCAAGTCAGTCCAATAGAGATAGCCGGTGGAATTGAACTAAATCTGTAGGGAAATTAATTTAGCGATAAAAGTCATTTAAATGTATGAGTTTTTTATTGGTAGTTTAGTTTTGCCGGCAATTTGAACTATTGGTTTAAAAGGATATTGAATGACGAGGATAGGTTTATTTGCACAGATAACAGGGAATGAAATAACTGCTGAAGTAACTTCTAAAAAATACAGATTAAAACACACCCTTTCTCTCTTCATCAGTCTCTTTTTGCCTATCGTATATTTTAAAAAAATATAAAATAAAATATAAAAATATAAAATAAATATAAAATATTTTTTTTATATAATAGCGTTTCAGTCAATCGACATTTCAATTATTTGAAACATTAAATCGATTAACCGAAATTTCACTTAATATTGTCTAAAAATACACATAAAATTGATGGTTATTAACCGACGGACCGACTAATTACCGCCCTACTCTTGCAGAGTAGGTAAGCGATAAACAAGGATTTTTCAAAATTCGTAATTTTAGGGCTAAAAACAGAATAAAAATGGAAAAATCTGGTACCACCGCCCGGCTCAAACAGCCAGAGTTACAATCATGAAAATTGATGTCCGTGTTCCCATCTGAATTAGACAAGCTGTAAAAAGGGTTTTTCAAAATACACATTTTTGGGCTGGAGAAGATATTACGTGCGCACCTCACTGTTTTTTTTTTTTATAAGAATGCAACTTTATTATGAAGATATGTTTACAAATGATTCATTGAAAGTATTGCACATCACTAGCCACTACTTTTTCCCATATTTCTGGCAAAGGTAGAATTCCTTTACGGTAAAACTGTTCATCTTTTGAGGCTTTCCATGAATCTAGCCACTTCTTGAAAGAAACAAGTGATAATCGGATGGGACAATATCTGGAGAATATAACGGATGGGGTAAGACTTCCTATTTCAGCGCTACCAGGTAGATTTTAAAGGGCTTGGCCACGTGAGGCCGATCGTTGTTGTGCTGAAGAATCACTTTTGCGTGCTGCTGAGAGCAGCGTGAATATTCGCCCGAGAAGACGACGTAGAAGTATGATCAGGGAGGCCATATGACTTTCTTTTCTTTGGATTACTATAATGAATCCATTTTTCATCACCAGTTACAGAACGATGACTAAAATCCTTCCTATTTAGTCGCTGAAGCAGCTGTTCACAAGTGAAAAACCGACGCTCAACGTCCCTCATAAGAAATCTAATTTCCTAGCTTTTGAATCGTTGCCAACGCATGCTTGAAGGTGGCTTGGCGGCTTGCTCCTAATATTGAAGCAAGCTCTACCTGCGTTTGAGACGGATCCCCATCAGGCAGTGCCCTCAATTCAGTATCTTCAACGATTTTTCGTCTTTCTTAACGTGAACGGTCCTCAAAACCAAAATCGCCGTCTTTAAAGCACCATCTCCGTGAACGATTTGAATCTCTCGATGATCTTCAGCCGCAGTTTTCTTCGATTGAAAGAAAAATATCAATACCTATCGCATATGACCATTACTTGGCACAAAAATCATACATATTTACGCAACCAGAAGAATATGCCGTCGAAAGAAAATCACTATTGTTTAGAGGCGGTATGTTTATCATACACCAAAGATTTGCTTATGACGTTTAGTTTATGGCAGAATAGACTAGCACTTACAGCTGGCGCCACCTCTTGGCAAACAGCGGGAACTTAGTTGCGCACCTAATAAAAAGGGACAAATTGGCAAGCTCAAATGGCTTGATTGCACACACTGTAAGAACTGATCTTTCACAATGCATACTTTTAGGGTTAAAAGAACATAAAATGCATTGTGAAATTTAATGTACATGTTGCCCTTCCTTATTATGTGGGCGATTAGAATGTCTTTTTCGAAAAAAATAGGGTAAAAAAATAAGGTAAAAACGGGCAAATCAAGCTGCCAGAAGTAAAATTACGGAAGTTGGTGTCCCTTTTATTCTTACAGACTAAATGCGCTACAAAGAGGTGTAGAAATGGATTAAAACCCTACCACTGGCCAGATTAAACGGGCACACCTAGAATTGTAAACACTAATGCGCTTATCTTCCTTGAAGATTAGCTGAGGAGTAAGAATGTAATTTTTCGGCTTTTGTCAGGGAGTTAAACAAGGGTGAGGCTACGAGCTGGCAGGTACGGGAGAAATCCGGGCTGAAGTTGAGGTTATCAACATTATGGTGGATATTCTTCTTACAGAATAGCTGCACGACAAGAAAAGATGTGGCCCAATTTATTGGTATTACTTGGGATATTTACGTATTGCTTGGGATAGCATAGGAACATAAATAGTATTATAATTTGGCTGAAGCTAAAATAGGTTTGTTACTCTGTTTTAATACTTCCTCTTAGGGAGTTCTTTGCACTATCGCCAAGAACGAAATAGTGAAGACTGAATCATCAAATTGGTTATGTAAATTCACTTATTAGAGTAAGCTAAATAGGGAAGGGTACATACAAATTCGTTCCTTCAGAGGATAAAACATGAAAGAGCGAGGCAAAAATGGTACAATCATCCAATATAAACGGCTTATGCTGAATTACAAAAATAAATGTAAATATTACTTTATAGTGCTTGGTAAAGTTTGAGAAGAATTCACTGGTTATACACATTACTTCTGGCACCTTAGCTTAAAAAGGATCGACTACTCCCACATATTATTAGGCTCATATCTATCAAATATAGCTCATATCTATGAAATGCTGTGAAATTTGGCAGACATCATGCGTTTCATGAACTTAATTCTGAAAAAAGGGGCCGTATTGCCCTGTACGTGGTACCTCTTACACACTTTAGCTGTTCGACCTACATATATTATTAACCTCAAACTTTTTACTTCATTCCACTAAATTCACCCAAATTTTTGAACAATTATTGTATCTTCTGGCTGACAACGGCGGTAGCAACAAAATTGTCAGCTCTTTCTTTCATCCAGAGGATGCCAAATTGATTATGCTAATATGGAACATAATCCCCATTGTCGGAGGTGAGGCCCATCCACCTCTGCTACTCTATGGGTCTGTAGCACCCGGTTGCAATCCAACTCCATATTCGAGCACAAAGTCTACACCAGCGATTTTGGTATCAACCAGCCATTGCAGCCCATTTTCGTTTTCAGAACAAAGTTTACTAAATGTCTGATGGTTGTCAAATTATACTGATTTAGCGCTATTGAATGAAAGATTCCAACCAAATAACATGATTTAAGTATTTTGTCTGGTTAGACAGGTCGTTGTTATTATTAATATGACTGGTATCATCTTTAACAAAAATCATATATTACCCCCGTTTGCGGACGACATAGATGTTATTGACAGAAAACTGCGACATGTTACTGCAGCCTTTTCAAGCATTAAGAAGAAGTCAGAAAAAATAATCTGGCAGTAAACGCAGACAAAACAAAGTTATTTGTTTCAACGAATAAGGAGTCTGCATGCTTGGGATGCTGCGTGAACTTTGACATCTATAACTTTGAAGTGGTGAATGAATTCTTTCACGTTAGCTTCGCTGTAAACAAAACGAATGATGTTGGAATAGGGATTAAAAGGAGAGTTTTGTTTGCTAGTAGATATTGCTATGAATCATGCAAGGGATTTAATGATAAAACCCTCTCCCGACAAACGCAAATCCGACTGTGACAGACGTTGGTCTTATCTGCCTTGTTGTGTGGCGCAGAATCTCGGGTTATCGCAGCGTTGGAAGTCTTCGAGAAGAAAATACTCCGGAAAATATATGGACCCATTATCGTTAACGAAGAATTTCGGCGACTTTAAATAATAATGAGCTGTATGAGCTATATACATATCGACGTTGACGTGATCAAGTGCATCAATATATGACGATTGCATTGGCTGATTAATGTTGTGAAGAAGAAGACGAATGCTTAACACGAAAAGTTTTCAACAATGAATCCTATGTTCAATATTCTCTTTGTAATTTATATTTAGTAGGCTTCAATAAAGTAAATTTTTTGTCTGTTGGTTTGATTTTCGCAAAGTTTAAGAAAAATCGACCAAAAGAACACGTCAATTTTGAGATGAGTGATTAAACCCATATATTCTTAGGTTGATATGTATTTTTCAAGTAGTTGCACTAAATTGTGCCAAGTTTGTGACATATCTTGCGCTTAGCCAACTTAATTCTCAGACTAAGATGAATATAATTTTAATTTTGCTTCTCTAATCTTTAATTCGTGGACTTTATAAATAATCAACTGCATTATATTACAATAATTTACAAAATGTGAATCAATAATGCAACTCGTACATCTAGACCGAGATTCACTGAGTTCTGTAAAATTTAGCACGCTTTGTTTTTTAGTAAACCTCATAGACTTCATTGCCTCCAACCTTTAAGTGCAACACATACTAATGAGTCGATTTGGCAAAATCCAAGGCTTTCTCTATAATTTCTAAACGGAAGCCATAAACTACTAAGTTAAGTTAGCATAATTTAATATAATTTTGTTTCCTTAACTAGTTTTTAAAACCCTGCAATTTACTATTTCTCTTCCCTCACAATGTTTCAGTTCACTTGACTGAAATTTTTGTGCTGGTTTTATTTTCAGCACACTCATCCCTACGTTTGTTTGCAGAATCTCTTAACTAAAACATATTTTTTATATATTTAATAGTGTATTTCATGGCTTGGCAACGTATTTTAATTTTGAAATGTGTTCTGCATTTTTGCCCATTTGATCATAACAATTTTTATCCATTAACTTTAATTGGGTAAAATAAAAGAATAAAAATACAGCGTAATCCTATTAAAGCGGTTACGCAACACTGTTGCCTGGCATTAATAGTTTGGTCTGGTAGATTTGGATTAAAACGAAAAAAGAGAAATCTTAATGGGCATTTAATAATATTAAATATATAATTAATTGAAAAAAAAAAAAAAAAACGCTAATATCGTCATGGCCATCATCGCAAATTATCTGCATAAAAAAACGTAATCATATTGATGTCGTACATTTAAATAAGTTGCTGTAGATACATTCAAATACAGATTTTAAAAATTATGTGTGAAAAAATGTTCAGTGACAAATTATGCATAAGTAGCTTTTAAATAGTTGACTGTTGGTGGAAGGGGATTTTAAATAACAACCCGTCAGGAATTTAATTTGCCTTACAAATACGTTTACTAAATGAACTTTTATTCAAATAGTAGAGTGATGTGTTTTAAATCTTGTTTCCGTGTAAACAAGATTTAATAGTTTCGTATTGTATTGACCGATAACAGTAATGGGTAAATAGAATGAAATGGAAAATATTACACATAATGAGGTATATAGATTGCGAAATATCCGCAATTTCAGTTGGAATTCGATAGAAACTGAGCTACTTTGCTCACATTTTGACAAACTGGCAACAGTTTGTTCAATTCTGTATCATAATACGAGTACGTTACAGAAATTACACATTTCCAAGGCAAGCAAGTCATTTCTAGCAAGACTTCTTGTCCCCTTCAACAAGATCCGAAACATAATTTAACTGATACATCCGTTACATAGTTTGACTCTTTGCTTTAAAAACAACTTTTTGCAATTCTTTCGCATTTGTATACTTCCTTTTTCCTATCTTTTCCCCTCAAAGAATACATGCAGCAGTACCACATTATTTGCGTTTCCTAATTTCCATTTCACCTCGCTTCTATTAGGAGACCACCAGCATGCCCAAAATCAACATGAAGTAGGTCAGTAGTAGTAGTAGGGCTGAAGTAAAGTAAGTGAAACACGTCTCGAGATTGGTTCCGCTGCTATAAACACGGTGATTTTAATATTGACGACCGTTCACGTGAAGGAAGACGAAAAACCTTCGAAGGCTCTGAATTGACAGCATTGCTTGAAGGGGATCGGTGTCAAACGCAGGTAGAGCTTGCTTCAGTATTAAGAGTTACTCGCCAAGCGATTGCATGCGTTGGGAATAATTCAAAAGCAAGGAAATTCGGTTCCTTATGAGTTGAAGTCAAGGGACGTTGAGCTTCTTTTTTTCGCCTGTGAAGAACTATTTCAGCGACAAATAAGGAAGGGTTTTCTTATTGCAATGGGTGATGAAAAGTGGATTCATTACAGCAATTCAAAGAAAAAAAAAACCATTCGCCTCGGCCAAATATTCACGCTGCGAAGGTTATGCTTTGTATTTAGTGGGACCAGGTCGGTGTTATTTGTTGCGAGTTGGTGTAATCAAATGAAACCATCACTAGGGATCAGCATCGACTTCAATTAATGCGATGAGCCCAGCTATGTGCGAGAAAAGACCACAATACGTAGAGAGGCACGAAAAAATGATTCTTTAGCATGACAACGCTCGGCCTCACGTGGTCAAGGCCGTGAAAATCTATTTGGGAACGCTGAAATGCGAAGTCTTACCCCATCCATCATATTCTCCAGTTATTGCGGGGTTCGATTATTACTTGTTCCGTTCGATGACACACGGCCTGGTTGGACAGCAGTTCCACTAATATGGAGACATCAAGGAATGGCTGGATTCGTGGATAGCCTCAAAAGATGAACAGTTCTACCGTGACGGAATTTGAGCTTTGCCAGGGAGATGGGAAAAAGTAAAAACTACCGATGGGCAATAATTTCAATGAATCATTTGTAAATATGTTTTCATAATAATGATAAATTTTTATAAAAAGAACAGCGAAAACTTAGTTGCGCACCTAATATGAGCCCCATGCTAAGACAAAATTATTGAAATTGTTCGCCAATTTAACTGTTTTCTGTCATAGGAGACGTTGAATTTACATTTCGAATAATTCCTGGAGGTGTGTCTGTTTTTGGGTATCCACCTGCATAGCATTTTTAGTTCTACTATTGGTATCGTAATCATAATTTTTTTTTTTTTTTGAATCTGACGTAAAACGGTGTGCTTCCATAAGATTGAAAAAGAAAAAAAAATAACGAATCGACACTTGTCACAAAATGAGCATGCTATCATTAGCCGTTTGGTGGTGTTGGTAGCCCTTCGAGCGCCTACCCCTGTATTGTGGGGGTGCACCCCAGCCTCTAACGGAATATTTTACATTTTCTGGAAATTTAAAAACTGCAACTTTCCGACAAATTTATTTCCTCACTTGCAGAAATATTTTTATGCATGAGATATGTTCCGCCAATACTAAACATATAACGTGAATATATATTTTGGACCTGTTAATTTCATAAGGAATTCTAAATAAATACATTTTTAGAAACGTTTTCTGATTTCTAATATGTACAAATATTTGTACATTAGTTTGAAAAAAACAAACATCCTTCCACAATAGTTTGAAAAAGTGGTTATATTAAGCACCAATAGAAAATAAGAACATTGTTAATTGATTTACCACTTTAAATCCTGTCTCCTAAATCCTTTCAAATTAACAATTGAAACTATATTTTCTGATTATCCTACTCTAATAAGGACACTGATAATTTGCCTTTATAGTGCTACCTTTTCATCTGCTTTATAAACATGTATCGTTAATATTTTTTTCACCAGTTATAAAGTAAATTCCATTTAGAGCTACTGTAGAGATTTCATTCAGGTGAACTGGTTTTCATATACCTTACACAACGTCCATTTGCGTTGCCAGAGGCGCATGGGAAATTATAAATTTCTTATCAAAAAGTACTCCAAATAAAAGCACGATATAATAAACAAAATTATAACTTTCTTAAGTCCTTTGCTTGAAAACTATACTAACTTTTGCCAAATCCATATACTTGGTACACTTAGAGTACCAAGGACCGTGATAGTGTAGATTAATTTCTTTCACAGTACTAACTGCTTGATGCATGCTAATTATACAGGATATAATGCCTTGGAATAAGAGATATGAATCTAAGAATATATGGGCTAAATTAGCTAATTTTATTTAAGGTGCCGGAGAGGGCGTGACCAATGGTCAATGCTGTCATTTTTTGTAAGATTCAAAATGCAATACAATTTGCAAGAAGTTAAGTAACTTCAGTCCACGAATTTGGGATTACAGGGAGTAACTAAATACCAATAGATTGGTCAATTTGTATGGGAGGTTCCAGAGTTTTAAATATTACAATTTAGTCTATCATATAAAGCTCGAATCATATGAAACTAAGAGTATATGGCTTGAATAGTTAACTATGGTGGAGGTACAGAAAGGGACGGTTATTTTGACGATTTATCGGGATTTTTACAGGAAAGTACAATGAAATGTGATTGGCAAAAAGTTGCACCAGCCTGCTGTTTATTGAAGACAGATTAACTTTCGGAAAGTTGTCCAATTTGTATAGAAGATATTAGAAGAGGTGTGGCAATGCGATCCGTTTTCACTCGAGGACCCTCCTCTGGCAAATACTTAACGTATTTGAAATTAGGCTCTGTTCAGTCCCACGGAACACAAGATGTGAAAGTAGTAGAGGAGAGTTGTTTATAGGATGATTTTAATCAACTTCTGTAATGCATAATAAAACAATACAGAAGACGATAATTTCAATTACTGAGGATTTATTCAGAACATTTTAAATTTTGGAAAATTGGCGGATGGGGCGATAGAGCACATATGCATAGCCCGATAACTATTCGGCAAGGTATTCTATTGTGCAACTTTTTAAAAAGTTCTATGGAGATATGCGCAACTAGTCAGGCAGGCGTCAGCCAGTCAGTGATACAGACGTACAGCGCTCAATCGTCTTAAATCATGATGAAACATTTTATTAAAAGTTTGTTGGGAACTTATGTCTCTTTCTTGGTGTCATATTTGATGTTGTGATGTTACGTAGTGAAAAATACATACAAATATCTGAAGTTTATTTTGTGACTTACAAAAGCCAGTTCTAAAATAAACCATTTTTATCTTGGCAAAACTTCCATATATTGGTCACCGGTAATCACAGTGGAGATACAAGAGATTTTTATGAAACTACAAAAACCACTTTGAATGCAGACTTTATCTCATTTTATTCTCAAGGCAACCCAATAATTAAGTTCATCTTCAAGGTGACGGGCGAAATGTGGCTATCGTGAGTTCTAAACCCAATACAAAAACCTTTCCTCTTTCGAACAGCACCTACCTTGATGGCTAATGAACTGTTCAAGCGGTTCGAGAATAGAAAATTACAGTGAAAACTTTTAAAACTAATTTTCGAAATGGTCACTAAACATTAGGGTTCTTTAAATGGGCCCAAAAATTCAATGTGTGTAACCTCACAGAATGCGAGGAACTCTTCCTTATCGTTTTCATAGAATGTACGATAACTTGTTTTTCTACGTGTAATGGCCGACAGTAGAAGTTCTGCTTCTACTACAATCTCTTAGTTTATTTCCGGAATATTTAACCATTTATTGTGAACATAGCAATTGATTTCAGGCATGGTCAGCTTTTCGCGTCATATTTTATATAATGAAAATTTATTCAAATGGTGTGCCATAATAGACCGGCATGGGAGCATATTAAGGATCTTAAATGTTGAGAAAAAGGTCTCTAATTTTCCAGCAATAACTATTAAAGAGCTTTGACTCTGTCTCTACTATTTTTATGTTTTCAAAGTATTTTGTTACGATAATTTTTAATTGACGGAGACCGCTTCCATCAGTGATTGGGCGCCGATGTTTCGGATTTCACATCTCATTCTATTTCATTTTATAGACAATACTAGTTGCCTTGCTAGTAAAACTTTATTAAAACAGGTGAAATATTTGCGAAATTTTCCTACTTGACACATAGAAATTAAGCTGCTATTAAAACAGCGGTTTCTCTTCTCTTCATTCCTTATATTTGTTTCAAACATTTCTGAAAATTGAATATTCTAACTTTGCGTCACAAAAAAGAAAAAAAAAACAAAACTAATTCTATAACTAAAACAGATTAAACTGAATTTTCATAACATAAAACCACCGGAAAAAAAAACTCATGAAAGGCATTAAGCCAAGAAAACTCCGAACTGTAGGAGCAGCATGAAAAAATTATGAGTATCGTCGTTTATGCAAAAGTGCAAAACCTAAAAATTGTATTTTGGTTGCAGTAACTAAACTTTTTCAAATGGAGTTTTTTGTTACCGCTGCTTCTAGTATAGTTGAGGAAACTAGCAATCATCAAGCAGCAACTACTATGTGGCGGGGATAAATGCAAGAACAGTCTTTATGTGATAAAGTTTTATGACATAAAAGCAAAATAAACAACAAAAATAACCAAACAATTTAAAAGCTGTACATCTATGTTGCTGCGCTGATGCTGTTGTCGACATTAGTAATTTTTTTTTCATGTTGCAGTTGATGTGTGTTTGTTATCGTCTAACAGATGCGGCATCTCACGTCGGATGTCTTCATTCTAAAGCAGCATGTGCAATTGATATTATAAGTTCGAATATTACTTGTATAGAGTTTCTTCCCTATGTCCTAGTATATATTGGATAAGATAGGCATTGTTTGAAAATCAAAGTGAAAGGAAAATCTTATGGCTATAGACAAATCGTACAATTTGTGTGACTTCCTGTATGTAAAATTTCTATCTAAATAGGAGTGCTAATATTATGTAATAATAGGAAGTCATCGTTATGTCGTACATGTGGTTGCACATTTTATAATAAGTAAAACTTTATTCGGAAGTTAAACTCCCCTGCAGTTTATTTAGCACTACCAGTGGAGTTTCTTTGCCAATTACCGCGATTCTATCTTTAACGGCTTAGTCAGGAAAGATAATTTGTTTCATCCCACATGAGATTGAGTTGCTAACAATTCCAATTTCAGGCAATGCAGCGAACTTTATTGCCACTACGGCTCTTTAGTCCAGACGAATATATTCCTTTTTGTTTCTTCTCATCTCTATTATTTCCTTGAAAACGCGTTTTCTGTAAAATCCCTGTGAACGTTAGGGGAATGTGCTCCTTAAGTATTGTCCATTCAGCTTCGACCTTCAAATCTAGTTTTTTTAAATTTTTTCCATTTATTTGTTGTTTGCATTCGAAAGTTTGTATTTTCATTAGGCTGCATGATAGAATGCATATTTCTAATTTGACGATTTCAGTTTTCTCCATTTTGCACCAATTAGCTGTGCCAATTATGCCCCCTTTTATCATTGTCTACATCTTAAAAGAACGAATTTCAGAATATTTCTTGACATTGTGCGAGTACGACTTAAAAGTGATGCACTAATGGTTTCAGTTTCCGCCATTTTTATGTAACGGCCCATTTTTTACCTCTCAGTTTCTCGTTTTTCCCTAAAAGAATGAATTTTCAAAAATTCCTCTTCTTGGTAGAGGAATCTACATTCTCAATTTTATGGTTATAACTTTCTTCCAGTCTAATAAACCAATTTTTCGTTTATCCTACTTTAATTAGATCGACTTGAAGAACTTAACAACTTAAAATAATCCTACTTTAAGAAGATCGACTTGAGGGAGATCAACTTAAAGTAGGATTTTGGTCTTACCTCATAATAGAAATGTTCGCCTTAATTTTGTGGTTTCTCCAGCGTTAGCGTTAGCGGATAGTGCCAGTTTTGTCGTCATTCTCCTTGCTAGTCAAGGGTACACTCTTTTGTTTTTGGCAATAGTTCAAATTTCACTTCTGTTGTTCTTGTTCTACTTTCTAAGACCATAAATTTCAAAAATGTTCCTTTTAGAGCTCGACTACATTACAGAAGTATAGTAATCAATAATATACAAAACTATTTTTGTCCCTCTTCTACCCTTATTTCCCCCTCAATCTGAGGATTACGTTACATCTTTTTTTATCTCTCTTGAAATGCATCTATTCTATAAAAATATGCAAGATAATGTTGATGATCTTGGTTTGAATCCTTTATGTTGTATGATGGCACCATTTTTTCCGTGCCTACCAGTTTTATCACCTACAAATTCCGAAAAAAATCAGTTACAGTCGCACTTCTGCACTGTAAGGCAGTGTCCGTTGACCAATTATGTCCATATGCTATTAGTCATTGGCCATGGATAACGATTTTAGGTTTACCAGTTTCATCTAGCACCATTAATGGTGCCATTTTAGTCCTTTTTTCCCCGGATATTACCTTTGAGCTAGGAGATGATACCAGATGTGAACACTTTTAACCTGCTTTTACCCTGCTTTTACCTGAGAATTTTGAGAAATTCTTTTTCTGCGTTTCTACTCAAGAGGTGGATTATGGACGCCAATTTTCTTAACGGTAGTGCTACCCGTTTAAGCTGGGCGATAGTACCTGATTTTTCCTTTCTTGCTCTATTTTTACTCGTAAGAACGCTTATGCTCAAAAAGCGCCACAATTTTCATAGTTCTGGCTGCGGCTGTTTGAGCTGGCTGATGGTATCAGATTTTCCCTTTTTCGTCCTGTTGTTATCCCTAAATACCAATGCTTTTTTATTGTGTACCTTTTCTATAGAGAATATGTTTATCTCAAATTCCGTTTGAGTTTTGCGATGGTGCTAAATTTGTTCTTTTTTGTCCCGTTTTCACCCCAAAAAGTGCCTATTTTGAAAAATCCTTTCATATCGCTCATTTGTTTAATAAAATGTATGCATACTCTAATTTTCGTGATTCTAGATTTAGTCTTGGGCGATGGTCAGTCAGCCATTAATGTATGGATATATTAGGTTATCCATTATTCGGTTTCAAGTGAAGTTAAATAAAACACACAAAAAGCTGTGATTTTTATTAAATTTTATTTCATTATACTGCTTGAACCTTGTCATTACATATCAAATGCGATGTGATTTAAATGATCGCCTCTGGATTGGTCGCAGCAGTGGATCTTGGTGAGATAATTTTCGAAAAAATACGTCCCAATAACACCTCCATCTAACAGTCGCAGTCAGTTTTTGGATGCAGTGGCTTTCCCACAATCACTTCTGGGTTCTCCAAGCCCCAAATGCGACATTTCTGCTTATTGACGTAGCCACCGAGTGAGTTCTTCATCGCTGAAGAATATTACACGATCTACATTCGTAAATGGCAAACCCCTCACTATATAAATAACACTTCAGATGACAGTTATTTGACGGCTTGTCAGAGCGGCGGTTTTGAAACCACTAAAAAATGGATAACCCTAAATAAGGAGTAGGAATCCATTATATTTCCAGTAGGTGGTTTAATAATTCATATCTGGCGTTGAATGAGTACGATCGGGTTTTGTTATATGATGATGGAAAGGCAGTATTAATACTCATTTAGCTACTCAGACAGTTTTACGATTGTTTGACCTAGTATTTCTTGAGCGAGCCAGCAATGAGGATATACGGCATATATTTCCGTATGGGCTTTTTTCATAAAGGAAAAAATGGAAATCAGATGGCTGAAAATGTGAGCAGTGTTTTTTTTATCATGATACTGCAACAGCTAATTAAGTGAAGTTTTAGTTTTGTCTATTTTGTTCTGATAATTTTGACGCCTGAAAGGCCAATTGTCGAAAATGTCAATAAAATCGTGGAAATTGTCAAGCGTGAAGCAGAAGCTAAATATTGCAAAAAAAACCCATTTGAAACCACTCGAATTAGACTGAATACAAAAAGAAGCTTTATGTATTGGTGCCGCACAAATTAACGCCAAAAAACGTCATGAATTGAATTTCCATCTAAAAAACGGTGCTGAATTTCAGCATAATCGAAACGTTTTCGAAGCGGATGCTGGCTGTTGATGAAAGATGAGTCACTTACGGCGACATCAAACGAAAACGTTAGTGATCAAATTGCTTTGGGCAGGTGCACACAATGGTCAACCCAGGATTGTGGTTAAGAAATGCCTTACTGTGTTTTCAATGGGATTTGCAAGTACTCGTTTACAATGATCTGCTCCCCTGCGACATGCACTGTCAACAAGTGGACCGTCTGAAGGAGGCAGTCGCCCAGAAGCGCGAGTTTTGACCACTGGAAGTTGAATTGTGTTCCATCAGGACAACGCGAGGCCATGCACATCGATAATGACTTGCCGCAAACTCCCTGAGTTTGGTTGGGAAGTTCTTCTGCATCTAGGATCTGGCAAAGGGTGATCACCACCTTTTCCTCCCTATGGCGAGTATGTTTGCTTATGACGGACTAGGGAAAATCGATTATCCCAGTTTTTTGCCTATAGAGACGGGGTTTCTATAAAGAGGGCATAATAGAATTTCATGAAAAATGGTAACTAGCTATATATCGAAACGGTGAGTAGTTATTCTAAATAAAGCCCTCAATGTCATAAAAAATAATTGATTTATTTTTAATACACCTGCGGCGCATAAGTAGCATTAATATTTGATCAGTGAATAAATTTTTTGTTTAAGCCTTTTCGTCTCTTTACAGAATTAACTAAATAATACTTGGAAAATTTATGATGGAAGGGCTCAGCACAGAACAAAAAACCAAAGTTGTTCAATTTTACTTTGAAAGTCAGCATTCGATTATTCAGGTCAAATTGAAATTTTTTTCATATTCGAAATTCTCCCATCGCTCCAACAATTTACCGATTGGTTCAGCGTTTTGGGCGATAAGGGGTTGTCGGTAATCTTCCGCATGCTGGAAGACCTCGTGCAGTTCGAAATGAGTGCATTGCTCGAGTGCAAGCAAGTATTGAGGAAAACCCCGAAACTTCCACCAGACGACGTTCTTATCAGTTAGAGATGTCTAGGCGGTTTTTGCAAAGAATTTTACATATGTTACATCCCCATAAGACGCAATTAGTTCACGAGTTAAAACCAAATATAGTCGCCGTTAACGTTACTTATGCGCCACCCTTGATAATATGAGCCTACTGATGTCAGCTGGAAAATCTACTGATTTGAAGAAATAAATTGCGCCGTTAAAATAAACTGAATATTTATAACGTAAGTAAGGATATATCACACCTTATCACACCTATAGTGAAATAGATGTGAAAGGATACGAAAATTGCATCCTCTACCCATAATAAGGTAGCGTTAAATAATTGGAAATTGCCAGCGATCTTTTCAAATTACATGAGTATATATCATGGTTAATCTTACAATTTTCGCTAACTTTTTATCACTATTTGACTATTTTACATACTAGAAATAAAATATAATTCTTTTTTTCTATTACTTTTGTAGGAAAGATTGGGGTGATTTTACTGCAATCGTTGTACTGTCTTTGTCCGAAACAAACAGCAGGATCCACATCTGCTTAATTGCGAACAGCATTAAAAAGCGATTTTTACAATTTCGAATTTTTGGAAGCTAAAATAGTAGAAAAGGGTATGTTACCATCACATAAAACAAAAGACAGAGGGTAAAGGCAACAGAAATTTAATGGCACAGATTGTTAGAGAGTTAAATGATTGAAGTCGAAGCCATGAAATGTATCAAGGTGACTCTCCCTAGCATTTGAAAATAAATAAAGGTGCGAAATAAAATTCTATCTATGATTTATTTCAAATAGGGAAATTAGGTATATGAAGTTGATGACACATTCTTTTATCCAGCTTTCATTCAAGTGGACTGAAAACTTAGATTTATCATCGAAAAGCCACGGTTGTACAGAGGTAGTGACGGGTGGATAGAGATGATTAATATGAATAGAATGGTGGTACCGGCGAATCTTCTAATCAATTTAATACCTCTCGCGTTGTTGTTGTGGAATCAAAATGTTGGACTGTATTGCAGTTTGTCTAATAGCGAGGACCGTTATGAGGACCAAATCCACAGCTGGTTCTTCATCAGAGAACTAAAAAGTGGAAACAATGATTTGGATTACATAATTTCACAATCATGTGAATCAACAAATTGTAAATGAAGCACCAAATTGACCGTAAAGAAATTATAAGTGTATCACCACTTGTAATAAATAAGATGGTAATTAGTGCCAATTCAAGTGAGCTTTATTAAGGCAACGTACTCGTATTACTTTATGATATGGATTATGAGCAAGCTTTTCTCAACAGTTAATTTCGTGTATTAAAATTCAGCCTTCAGTTAACTTTAGTACACAAATTATCACTCAATGGAGTTAAGTAACAACTTCGTGGGTAAAAGTTTAAATTCCATCACAATGATATCAATACAAAAAGTATCGGGTTGTTCGGAAAGTTCGTTCGGTTAAGTCGTTAGTTCACCATACGTCACTTCTCATGATGTAGGGTTTCTTTAAACACTATCATAACTTCCTCTCGTTTCTTCTCTAAACAGTTTACTATTGTTAACTTATGTTCTTGTTCTAGTCGTAAGTGGTTATAGCGTTTTAAAGAAGATTTTAAAAAAGTGGAAAAAATGAGCGAAAAAGAGCATTTTAGGCATACTATGTTGTATTATTTCGGAAAAGTAAAAACGGCTTCTGAAGCCAGCCGAAAAATAATGACTGTTTATGAAGTGAACGGAGCAAATGAAAGAACTTGCCAGAAATGATTTAAAAAATTTTCTACCGGCGACTTCTCCTTGACGACGCTCCCAGATCAAGACGTCCGCTAATCACTTATTTCGCCATCTGAGCAACCACTTGAAGTATTTGAATTTTCATAACGAGGAGGAAGTGAAAAACAGAATTGAACGCCTTTTTTCAGAAAAACGGTGCGAGTTTTATGAGAGAGGAATTAAATATCTCCCAGGGAGATGGAAGAAATTACTAAGAAAGGTTGAGATTATGTAACAGATTACAATAATTGTTTTCTTGTATGTAAATTTGTAAATAAATTTCTTTAAAAAACTAAACGTACTTTTCGAACAAAACCGATATATTTTAATGTGTCAAAAAAAGAGAATTAAATTAAACACGAATTCAAGGATTGTAATGGTAAACTCGAATACACATAATTTTAAAATTATGGCTAAAGTATTAAAGCTTAGACACATTGGGATCTAATTTTTGTTACCATTTTCTCAGTGATAAACCACGAAACATTGCCCTAATTTTGCATATTGCACCCATATCTCAAATCTCAATTAAAAACTATTTTCTTAAAAAATTTACCTCTCCGTTACACATTTTTATACTTTATATAAATCTGATCTTCATACTAGACACTAGTATGAAATAAACAAATTAAATTTTATTATGTGATTTTAAATTTTTGTGGCTTTTTAAAATTTTAATTGTCCCATCTAATATAGTGTAACACAATTTTTTTTTTCTAAAAGTCATATTTATTGTAATGACACTAAAAACAGTTCAACGACATGGCGAGCTTTGTTTTCCGCAGTACGAAGTTTCTTCATAAAATCGCATATTTTCCATATATAGGTATATTAGAGAAAACAGGCGTTTGACGCATACCGAATTTCCGAATAAATCAACAACCGGTTTTTTTAAAATTTGAATATTTGAACACTCTAGCACGGATAAAAGTGTGTGATGTCTCCATATGGGAGTTAGTGGTTTTGTTTGACTCAAGTTTTCCTTAATGTTGCACATGCAATTTGAGGCAACATCCATACTTATTTTCCCACACGAGAAACACGACGCAAAACAAAGAATAGAAATATTGATATTTCACTTAACAACAAGTATTCGAGTATTTTTCTATGTTAACTCGTTCCCACGCTCTTTCGACTCTCCATGAATGCTCGCTCGCTTCACATACTCGCAGAATTCCACAATTGCTACACTAACAACAACTACGATGTCAATCGTACAACAGCAGAGGCAACAAAAGGAGACGTCCAGAGTAACAGCCACTTGGAAACATGTTCCAAATGCACTGGCTTACCACTAGGCGGCTGTAAGCTGTACAAGCTCATGATACATTCAGTGCGTGAGTACGAATGAACATTGCTATGAATGGCTGTGTTAGGACGTGCGTGTGCAAATCTTGCAACTGTCGACACTTTGCAACGCTGTGGCACTTTTCGCATAAATCAGTTGTATCCTCAGGTTTACACTACTGTTTGGTTTACGTCGCATAAAGGAGAGCTGAAATAAGAACAGAATGATTGAGCAAAACGACCACGCCAGCTTTTGCAATTTTGTTATGTTGCCTCTGCTGTTGCCATTGACTGGCTGAGATCAGAATGTTCAGCAAGTTGTGCAGGGAATCAGCACCGACCATAATTGATGGTACTTTGTAATGAATCACATATTTTTCTTGTCGCAGCATGTCTTTAGTTTGTTAACATATTGACAACACTGCGCATCGTAAGATTTGAGCGATTTAGGTGGTGAAAATCCTATTTTTAAACCGGTGGGATGAAGGTTTATAAAATTAATAACGGTAAAAATGTAACACCACCCAGAAGGAATCATCCACATTACCAAACATGTTTTATGACTTCTCAAGTCGGATGAGCGATTTCCGTCTAAATGGCTGGTAAACACAATGACAGCAGAAATTTATTATAAAACTTCTTAGAACTCTGCACAGTCTGATATTTTACCAGATCGTATTACTGGTCTACAAATTAGGAGAAGAAAATTGACTGTAGAAACAAAGCATGTTTTTTAACTAATCTGGTCGCGCTGAATTCGAATCTGATATAAAAATTGGGCTATCATGTCCTCTTCATTTTTTATCGCATACTGGCAATACTGTAAAACAATCAATACTGACACTACAATTTCGCAATTATTAGTTTGGCAGAAGCCCACATTTATTCTAAATCTTCATAATAGTAGCTTTTAACCATATCAGGGAGATCGTATATTACTGATTCAAGCTATTTTTGCTTTGTGTGTGCTGAATATTTGGTTGGAAAAAAGCATATGCAATATGAGAATCATTAAAATATGCATATTTACATTATTTTAGTTTTGCTGTCAGGAACTTGAAAAAACCGTGGACACCGAAAATGTTCTGCAATAGTTACAGAACTGTTTTATGGAAGTGGTCAAGTGGCAAGAAGATCTACATCGATTTTTGAATTCAGGTTTCAGAGACGGGTAAGCACCAAACCAAATGTTGTTTCCTTTGTCTATGGGATAGCCGCGCTACATGCCATCATTACATCAGAACGGAGTGGCCAAAAAGAACTCAGTATTCACCAGGAAAACCAAAAATTTCAAATAAACCATTAACTGATCCAAATGACGTTCTTCTTCTGCCCCTGCACATAAAATTGGTCCTTTTTAAGAACTTTGTCAACGCTCTGGACAAAGATGGTGCAGCATTTAAATATTTGTTTGCAGTTTTTCCTAAATTTTCTTATGCTGAAACCAAAGAAGGCATATTTGTTGGCCCTCAGATCAGGAAGCTATTGAATGATGACAACTTTTCACAATGTTTATTGGAGAAAGAATATGCAGTCTGGAAATCATTCAAGAGCACCGTGAACAGTCTTCTTGGAAACAATAAGAGTGACAACTACAGACAAATTTTTGCTGAATTATTGAAAAATTATCACGAATTAAAAATTGAAAAATATGCACGAATGTCACTCAAAATGCTTTTTCTTCATTTAGATTTTTTTCACAAAACCTAGGTGAGGTGAGCGATGAAAGTTAGCGAAAATTGAAGGAAATTATCAAGGATTTTGGGGCAAAAGCATGCTGGGAGACTATTGCAGGACTGTGATACGTGAAAGAGGACCTACCAAATATAAACGACGTTCCAATAACGCCATTCACTTTTAAAAATTCATTGATTTTTAAATAAACTAATTATTTTTTATGTAAAAACCGGATAAAAAAGTTTTTTGTATCTCAAAAATCTGACATGATAGGGGAAAACCAATTACAGATTCGAATTCAGCTCACCAAATTGCCCTAGAAATGATATTTGGTTGCTCCTGTCCAAAACCTTGTTGGCTAGTGTTATCTGAACCATTTAACTCCTAGTACGTAGACTGTAGGGAACCGATTTTTTGCATTTCGTTTTCCTTTGTATTCCTTGGTAAAATTTAAGAAAAACGACATGCTAACCATGCACCTTCTGATGCCTCCCATATACATGGAAGAGTAACTCCACATATCTTTATGCTCATATACTCCATACAATTACACTAAACCCAGTCATTAAGGAATCGCTTATTTGGATTTTTCCTGTAACGATTAATTCGAATACTGCAGTGATCAATATCTTTTATGATATCTTGAGAAAAATAGTATAGGTAACCATGCCCATTACTATACCTTTCCGACGAATGAACTATTTAATCCCTATATTCTTTCGTTTATATTTTTGAAGTAATTTCATTTTGGTGCTCGTCATGATAAGCTTTGCTTAGAACGAAACACGATAGTTTTGCCTGTTTACATGTAGCTAAACTTTAAAAATATACCAACTAAATACCAAATTTTCAAGCACGTCACCTACTTGTGTTTATCACATTTGTACTCGTGTTAAATTTTGAGCTTTTGTATTTTGTAGGGTTTCAACCGTAGTTAAATTTTTAATATGTGATACCTGCTACTAGCAGACACATTGAAATTGATCGCGAATTGAACTGCGCTTTTTGTTTTATTTATTTATTTCTGGCTTGTAATTTAGAGCCTTCCGGCCAATTATAAGTAAATTACAATATGCAACAATTCATCTATTAGATTGAATCTGCTCAATATAATAAGTTTAAAAAAAACATGTAATAAAAATTAAATATAAAATTTATAAAAATATAATATGACATTATGATTATTAAAGACAAAAAAAAAGTATGAAAAAAGACTAATTCAAAAGTTAGAAGTTAATCGGAATATAATCTTGAAATATAAGATAATCGGTATGTAATAAAGGCTGCTCACAGTTTAATTGAAAACAAAATTTTACAGTAAAGTCTAAAAGTGTTGTAGAATGTGCCTTTTATAAGAATCAGGACATAATTTAAAACTTTTTAAATGGCTTGGTAGTAAATTGTAAATTCGAGCTACTCTTACTACAGAAGCACGACCCATGAGTGTGGTTATTTTAGGAATAAAAGTGGAATGTGAAAAATTAAATGAATTAAAAATAAATTGAGGACTACTCAATCGAACAACTTTATAAAATAACAGCAAAGACCTAAAATCTATATAATTTTTAAAACTACAATCCAAGAAACGCTTAACATATGGTGTTATATGAACACGACGCCTTAGTGAATATAAATATCGCATAACTCTATTAAACGCCATCTGAACTTTCCTCATATTTTGTTTATTAGTGCCACTATATAACTCTAAGCAATATAGAATACTAGGCATGATATAAGCATGAACCAATTTCTCCTTAATCGATCTGGGCAACACTAAGTCAGTATTATAAAAACTTCGCAGTGAATAACTTAAACGTCGGACTACATTATCCACATGATAGTTAAAACTTAGTTTGTTGTCTAAAACTACTCCCAAAACCCAAAACTACTCGTGAGCATAGCCATAGCAAAGTATGTTCTTTGGTCACCAGTGTTTTTATATTAGGCGCATTGAATGAATTTAGTCCTCCAGAATTAAACAAAGAACGAATTTAAGCCCCCCCCCCCCCCCATTGCTACGGCAATGGTCGTGAGTTTCGTTGAATTCTGGCCTTATAATTCGAACCATTTCTGGCGATGCCACTGTTTTTAGATGTCAAGATTCATGGCGTTTTTTGATGCTACCGATATCATTGTAACGTGTGAATATCGCAGCTCATTAGAAATCATTGGTTGCGCTTTTATATCCAATTACTAAACAACATTACTATCGCATTTGACAATTTCGATCATTTTGCTTAACTGGAACGTAAAACGAAATGCTTTCACAAGCATGTAAATAATATAACAGTTCGACGTGTGTCACAAAACGAGAGTGCTGTAATTAGCCGTTTGGTTGCTACAGCAGCGTGAATTTATTATCAATTCGTACGCTTACCCATTTGTACACATACAAGTTGTAACAGAGGGTGGTACACCAGTGGTGCTGCAATAAGGTATTCAAATAACTCTTTTTTAACGTATTTCGTTAATTTTTTATATTTTTATTTTCACATAACTTTTATGTAACTAATTGGTTTTTAAGTAGGATTGCCTGCCTCAATTATTATTTTAATGGACTGGTGCAATTCAGTCAAATTTCCTGATTGAACCAAACTTTTACTTATGAGGTTATGTCAAGCAAGAATTTGTACACCTCTTGCCTGACATAAGCTCATAAGCAGAAGTTTGGTTCAATCAGGTCAGCGGAAAGTGGCGTTTCTGGATATTATTTTGTTTCGGAATTTGTGTTGGAGTTCCGCCATAACCGGCCTGGCTATGTGTGCAGTTGCTCCATCTTGGTGGAGCCAAATGCTGATGAAACGGACACGTCTTCGGAGCAGTTCTGGTTAAAAAGGTCCCTTGAACATTTTTAAATAAAAGTCCCCATTGTTCCTCCTGCGCCATGATAAGATTTTGTGGCTTATAACCTTTTCAGATAGTTTTGTGATTATTTGAATCAACATGATTTGAGTTTTCGCCAAAGGTCAACATTAGCAGATAAGAAATATGTCTTATTTTATAGTTGATAAATTGAAAATGTGTCCTGGTGCTGTAACAGCTGATCATCCATCGGTTCTGTACATTTCAATAAAACAGTAGAACTTCTTAAGGTGCTTCTACTTAAAGTGTGGATCATTACAGTGACCATTACAGTGACTCCGCATAAATTAAAATATTTTAAGTATATAGAATATACTCAAATCATTACTTACTTACATAACTTTTCTTTTCTTTTTTTTTTTTTTTTTTTTTTTTTTTGTTAATAAAAATATATCGGGGTGGTTCGGAAAGTTTATTCGGTTTTTAAAAGAATTTTATTCAGAAATTTATGTACAAGACAACAATTATTTTAATCTATATAATCTAGCCTCTTTTTAATAACTTCTTTTCACCTCTACGGGAGTTTTTTTAATTCCTTTTTCATAAAATTCGAGCGGTTTTTCTGAAATATTTTTCAATTCGATGTATTACTTCCTCGTCGTTATGGACATTCAAATCCTTCAAATGGTTGCTCAGACTGCAAAATAAGTAATAGTCGGATGGGACGAGATCTGGGGAGTACGGAGGGTGAGATAAAACTTCCCACCCAAGCTCTGACAGTTTCTCACGGGTCCACAAAACAGTGTGACACCTCGGTATGGCAGTGTGAGGTACCAACATATCGAAGTCACTCACAAATCCGACCCTGTGAACGGAAATAATATAGCGTACTATATACATATAATATAATACTATATAAAACTCCTTTTCACACATTTTTGACACTTTTAAAACCTTTTTTAAAACGCTATAACCACTCACGACTAGAACGAGAACACAAGTAAACAATAGTAAACTGTTTGAGAAGGGGTGTTGGAAGTTTTGATAGTTTTTGAAGGAACTCTACGTCATAAGAAGTGACGTATGGTGAACTAACGAGTTAACCCGCCAAATTGAAATCATAACCATATTTCAATAATATTGTGTAGTATTCTACGGTTATCACGGCAAACTAAGTCTTTTGTGTTTGCAATTGATTGCAGTTTGTCGTGCTGCATTTTTTGGCATACATTTATATTTATTTATATCTTTACTCTTTTACATTTTTCTTTCACTTCCTTGAATTTATTTCAAAATGTTTGTTATATCTTTCTTACTTCAGGTTATCTACTCTTAACAAAGTCGATGCAGAAGAGTACTACTTCTCTAAACTGGTATTCCACAGAAATGCGTATGTTGTAGATAGCTCATTGTCGTTTAATAGAAAAGGAAACAGTTAAGGTATTTAGCTGGAAGCAATATTTCCATAGTTCCACGGAGCGTATAATGAACGCATTTGCTCGTTGAATATTAATCATACGTAACGTGAATGATTTGATTTAGAGCCAGAGTGGGGCTCATTAGGTTTGAAGATATTCGACGAATTTTAAGCCATCACATTTTGAATAGTCTAATCATAATCTGGTAGTAGCTTAGTTTGGTAACAAAGGATGAAAAATGTGCATAAAACTAACTAACGAACTCAATTTTAGGAAACAGCATTTCATGAGCAGATGTGTGTAGTTTCACTGATGTTGTGACGCTGTGTAGTACTGTCGTGAGTAGCATTCAGTACTTGAATGAAACTGTGTATGTATGTATATGTGAACCGAAAATCTAATTAAATCAAGGAAAATATTGAATAGCAGATTGTCGGTAAAATACAGAAGAAATGCATTCGCTTAAATTACCGGAATGAAATCAAAATGGAAAATAGTTTTAATTCTGATTTCAACAATCGTATCAAAGTTTAACACAATTTTTAGTACGACCGAAATGAAACTGCAAATGACTTAAATTAGCAGAATTATTAACAGTTCAATTTTTAAATTGAAACTGAAAAGTTTTTTCTGTGTTTCGCAAACAACATTTTCAAATAACCGCGAAATTTTTCGAGGCATTGACATTTAAAATTTGAATAGAATTACTTAGAGTGTTTTTACTTTCTATTCAGGTTAATAACACTCAATAGTAGTTTCGTGTCCTATGCTCAATTTAAAATACGTCTTTCATCATTTTTTGAAAAATGTGGATCTTTTATTACGTACCAGAAAGAAAACAAATAAAGTATTCATGACATCAAAAAAAAAAAAAAAAAAAAAAAAAAAAAAAAAAAAAAAAAAAAAAAATAGAGAAATGAAAGTTAATTTTCATAGAGGTTACTGGATTAATTGAAGGACTTAATAGAAAGCAGATTGCATCCGTTACACAAGTGTACATCATGTTTTGAAAAATGTGAATCTTTTATTACGTATCAGCCAAGAAAGAAGAAAAGAATTTTGACTTTCATTACAAATATTATACAGAGTGCCCGTCAGGAAGGTATACTACTTTGTTTTGCCGCCATTTTGGTAAACATTAGTCCTGACAGTTCATATTTGGCAGTCGTGAAGTATAGCCGTGGCAAATTTATTATGGAAAAATATTCGATAAACCAACGTGTTTTAATCGTTAAAACATTTTATCAAAATCAATCATCGATTACTGTGATGATGAGAAAGCTACGTGAAATTTTTGGGAGAAACAACATGTCAACAAGACGCGCTATTTATCGTGTAGTGAATGATTTCGAAAGAGAGTCTGTAGCTTATACGGCCAAGCATGGACCACAATGCACTGCAAGATCGGCTGAAAACATTACTGCTGCTGAAGAAAGTTTCAAAATAATCCATCAATCTCAATTCGACGCCGTGCTCAGGAGCTTGGTCTACAAAGAACAACTTTGGCCACGATTTTGGATTTAAATTTGCTCGGATTTGATGTTGTTTGGATGAAATGACAAAATCGGACATTGTAAAGTAATGATAGCACACGTCGAGCTTACATCCGCATCAATATAGAGGACAGCTGAGCCAACTTAACAATAAAAATATTTTGTATAATCATTTGCAAGTGGTGCTGTTTTGGCACAATACACGGACCCATTCATCTCTCCACGTTTCTGTTAAAATTACGAGAGAATTTGCACCTGTCAAGCGTAGAGTTTGAAATTTGACTAACTAATACGACACCTTTGCATTGGCTGAATTCATAAGTAGAAAAAATGGAAACTTTTCAAGAGTTTTACAATTTAGATTTGTTCGCCTTCCGCTCATGTGGCAAAGCAAATTATATCGCCAAGATGCTGTTGCCCTCAGCTGTGACAATTGAAACAATCCGATTCAAAAAAAAAAAAAAAATTGCCTTTGTGGATACTAAATCCAACTTTTGAAAACTAATGTGAAATCATCTTTTCTATACTTATGTCTGTAATGTACTTATCGCTTCCAACGAAACAAATGATGGCAGATGCGATATGTTAAGTTTATTATTCTATTTGTAAAAACTGCAATAACTCGGAGAATAAATAAAATATATATATTTTTATGTACCTTAGAATGTTCGTCCCCAATACTATGGACTGCAGTCTATGATAGAAGATGTACAAACTTCGGCTATCCTATGACAACCCTACGAGTATGTTAATTTCATTGGTAACTACGCAATATGTCATCACTTCCCTACCACAAGTTGTGATGAATATTCGCTTCTTTGGATGCACTTATTTTGCTCGGTAGTAATCTTCAGACATTTAATATTCAATCTTATCATAAGCATTGCTTCTTCCATAAGCACTCTGCCTTCCTTCAAGATTAAGATGGTCGGATGGTTAAATATATCCGACGTAAGCCGTCACATCAAATTTGATACCTCATGTAACATGATTCATTAACAGCTCAGGAGTGAATGATCACTGTTGAAATTATGTGAAACTAAAATAGGTACACAATCAACAGCTGTTAATGTAATCAATATCGCAAACTAGAAAGGAAAGTTTACACTACCAAGCATCTTTTAACCAAAGGTATTTCATGACTTTTTAAGTCGATTGAGCGACGTTATTCTCTCTGGATAGATGGTTGGTAGACAGGGGCCAGAAATCTTTAATAAACTTGTCAGCACTTGGCACAGCCTAATATTTTCATAGATCATGGCCAGGGACTGTATATGGGTCATATCGGCCTACCCCTTCTGGTATCACCCATACAAATAAATCATGTTTTCAAAATTAAATTTTTTCTTCTGTTATTCCCAATTCGTTGACTTTTGTAACATGCATTTTTCATTGCTTTGCTTAATAATTTAGAAAATTTTCCATCAAAAATATCAACCAATTAATCAGACCCATTCTAGCACATCCCATGCAAATAAGTGATATAACCAATTGAAATAGTCTTACTCCGTAGTTGGTAATTCATAGATTTAAAGACTATTTAGTTTTTGTTTAATATTCTTAGTTGTTCTTTATTTGAGGCCAGTCCAGGTATTTCCAGACTTATGCTCTTCAAATATTCGAAGTCAACTCCCTCCATATTGAAAAGGCTGTGTCTTTTATACACAAATTTTGATACTAGCTTTCTGTGCAACTAGATTTGAGTCGTACAGTATTAGAAACCAATAACATATAAGTACGAAAGTATAGGACATACATTGAACGGAAAAAGTATAAAACAAACTAATGCTAATAAAGAAAATTAAGAAATATATGTATTTGTAAAGTAACTTGTTTCAAAACATATTTGTAGTTATGTATATATGGTTATTCATTTAGTGGTTTCAAAACCGCCGGTATGGCAATGCTGTCAGTTGTTAAATACCTGTAATCTGAAGTGTTATTTATTTAGTGAAAGCATTGCCATTTACGAATATAGATCGTTTAACAACCGAAGAACGCGTAAAAATAGTTAAAACTTACTACAAAAGTGGTGATCTAAACGTGGGATTTTAATCGAACAAAACTTTCTTCAGCGGTGAAGATTATTTCTCACTCGGTGGTTACGTCGACAAGCAAAATTGTCGCATATGGGGCTTGAAGAACCCACAACTTATTGTAGAAAAGCTATTGTATTCGGAAAAAGTGACTGTTTGGTGCGCATTATCGTCTAGAAATGACAGGGGGTCGTATTATTTCGAAAATGACGTTGGAGAAACCTCAAAAGGATCCACTTTCGTAATTTAAATGACATTGAATTTCGTACATAATGCAAGGTCCAAGCATTATAATGAATTAAAAGTTTCATCGAAATCATAGCTTTATGTGAATATTATTTAGCTTTACTTAGAAACGAAAAATGGAAAATTTATATATAAAACGGTGAACTCTATCAATCACATTTTCTATCAATCACATTTGGCGCATACCATACGTTTCATAAATTTAATTCCGAAAATGCAAACGCCACGTGCCTCGAGCACAAATTACTGATTTAATCTATATATTCTTAGATTCAAGAATTTTTCTCCGTTGCATTAAATTCATCCAAACAGCTTTTCTTGTACATCCAACATAAGGATGTACAGCAAATCAATCATTGCTTTGTAGTTTGTAATTAATAAGACTTGTTCATTGGATTAGTATGTGATATTTGATAAAGCTTGAGAAACGCCGATTATGTTACCGTCCCACCTCTCGTATCGCCCATATGAATGACCGATTTTCCTATCTTGATATCATTCAAAAAGTTGTAATGAATTCAGTCAAATTTGACAGACGTCTTGCGCTTGATAAACTTAATTATGAGAATGAAAATGGTCAGCCTCTTCTTATACCCTCAGCACAAATTGGCCGATTTAAGGAATGTACTTGGTTGTAATTCACTTGAAAGGATGCTGGATGAAGATATGTATAAGTCGGTTCACCTGACTGACATTTCTGTACTGGTTAAGTCATAAAATCTATGACCAACAATAGATAATAGCTAATAAACAAATTGTCTTGAATTGAATAAAGAATCAATGTTGTACTAAAGCTCTCTTGAAAATTTAGTTCTTTTATTAAAAAAAGTCATGTTGAATTTAAGCCACAGATATGTAGCAGCTACATTGTGCGATACTTCAGTTTTTATTTATTATCTCTCCTACTTGCATCCCAACTCACTATGGCTTTTGACCCCCGATATGTGTCTAATTTTTGTCCTTTCGGCACTAAAACTTTTAACATTGAACATTGTTCACCCCAAATTTTGCCTAATAAGCGTACCATTTAGTAAGTAATCTGATGCCAAAAACTACTATTCAAATACCCTCGGCACTAAAGAACAAAGCAAAAAATACTAATTTCGTATCCCAACAAGCAAATTTGAATCGTTCAAATTCCATTTAATGGTTTGAAGTCATAATCTACAAACACGTGCTATCACACATAGGTTATGAAAAGAAAGTGAAAAAAGAGAAAAACAATTCTCTGCGGTCCCTTCTTTGCTGGTGTTGCTCCCTTTATATGCTAAGAAAATTGATTTAGTAAATTTTGCTAGTATCCCTAATATTCAATTCAATTGTTAAATTTACATATGGAACGACAAACAGGAAAAGCTTCAGTCACTGTTGTTGATGACAAGAACAATGTTAAACCTTTTTTAAAATCCATTTACGTAAATCCATTTCTATTTAGCATAAATAATGGCAAAAAATCATATTCGACCCATTTTTGCTTTCGCTCCATCGATTACCAGATCTTGTGCGCCTTTAGTGCCTCAGGGTTCCCGTATAACCCACAACCAAAGGCGAACACATTGGGAGTTCAAGAACTTGTAATGATTTCTCCTGTTACTACGTGGTAACCACGTAGTGGTGTTGTAAAACATTTACATGTGGGTATTTGTTGGCATGTGGTATTGTAAAGTGTAGTTTGGAAATTATGTGCACCCTACGAAGGAAATGCGTAGAGGAATGAGAAATATATTTCAAAACGAATGTGATAGCGTACCCTGTACCACAATCTATCGTAACCGAGGACTGATATTTGTAATAGGAAATAATATGACACCGAAACAATTTATTTCAAAAACATGCCGACGGGCAAAAAGGAATACCGATAGTTCTTGATGAAAATGTAAATAGAGGGGGGTAAAGGACAACACCAGTTTGTCAGAAACCGCTCAAACCGTTTTTCTTTTATTTTGAATCGGATATGTGATACCATACCTCAATCGCTCCCCCAGCGGCACCACCACCAAATATAAGCCGCAGTAAGTTTAAAGTCAATATTTTTCCAATAGATGGTTTTAGGAATCTGTATCTCTTATTATGTAAATACGATCGCGTTACAGCCTATGGCGTTGTAAACATAATTCCTCGTTCTTTACAAGCTACTCGGACAGTTTTATAATTGTTGGACTCAATACTGGTTGAGTGAACGTCAATGATGGAGACCAGTGAAAAGTAAAATATGCCACATTTTATATATTTTTCTTCGATGAATGTGAAAACGGAACATGTTTATGGTCTTCATACTGCAACAGCATCGCATTCTGGAGGGTGAATTGGAAAAAATATCGATAAAATAATGGAATTGTCAGCACTTTTTTGATTGCCCAGGCCCTGAATATTGTATAAAAAAAAAAAAACTTAGAATCACTTGAATAAAGCTAGAAGCGGGAGAATATGTTGAATGTGTGAGCTAATGCAAAGAAATCCTCATGGACCTAATTTCCATTTGCGAATAGCTGTTGAATAGAAACAAAATCCACTAATTTCTAAGGCGGATGTTGACTAGTGACAATAATTGGATCACTTTCGATAACATCAAGCGAAAACGATTGTGCTCGAATTGCAGAGAGCCGTCGCCAAACCTGGACTGACGTCCAGAAAAGTTTAGCTGTGTATTTGCCGCTGCTTCCTTACAGCCGAACTGTTAATTCGGATCTGTACTGTGAACAATTGGACCGTCCGAAGGAAACAATCTCCCAGAAATGGCCACTCTTTGGTAATAGAATTGGAATTTTGTCCCATCAGGGCACCGCAATTCCACACACATCAATAGGAAAACGTCGAAAGCTGCGGAAGCTTGATTCATAGATTATTTCCTTAGTCCGATTCTTTCCTTATAGCCCGGATTTGACACCAAGTGACTAACGTTTGCTGCTGCCTATGGCAATTTATTTTGCTAGTAAAAAAATTTGCTTTTGCTTTACCTCGTGAAAATCGACTGTTTCAGTTTTTTGCCAATAGAGACGTGGGCTTCAGTAAGTATAATAGTTTATATTTGACTAAAATCGGATCATCTAACTGTGCTAAATAAAGCAATAGAGACAAAGGTTTCAACGAGACAGGTATAATAGTAGATATTTGACCAAAATCCAATCATTCTAACTGGGCTAAATAAAGCTTTCAATGTGGATTTGTTTTTACTACACTTTATATTTTGATTTTTTATACAACATTTTTTGAGCAATGATTACAAAAATCCTTTTTTTTTGTGGGTAAAATGACCTAAGTAAGTGGTCCATCTCTAAATCTAAATAAAATTGAATTTAAATTTGCAAATTTAAACTGCCGAGTGATTGTAATGGATAATTAGTAAGTACTTTTCTAAGAGAAAGTTCTTGAAAGACCAAATTGGGATATTAGCTTTGTTCATAATTTCTCGATATTTCGTATTGGCTAGACTTAGGCCAGCACATTATCTGTAATATATTCTGATACTTCATAAGAATCAGCATTCTATGAGAAAGGAATGAATTTCGGACACTTGAAGTAACTTTTTGTTCATTTCAACGGCCTGCCGAATTTCAAATCCCGTTGTAGCAAAAGTAGATCATGTCTCTCAAGCAGGGGCTCATCTTACAAAATCATATAGCGGAATTCTTCACTGTCTTAGGTATCGATTTTATATGTTACTGAAAAAATCTTGTAACTTCAATGTTATCAAAACGTACTAGAAACGGCATAACTGATGGTAGAATGCAGGCTTCTGACCTGCAAAGACCTCCATGCTCATTCACACATATACGACACCTGATCAGAAAATTTTTCATATCGACCTGTAGAGTTGCAGTCGGATTCTCCTCAATTATTGTTTCAATGGACTACTTCAATTCAGTCAAATTCCTTAGTTACGTTTTGTACACCTCCTGCTTGACATAATCCCATAAACAAAGTCTGGTACAGTCACGTCAAGTGGCCTTGGGGGCCAGTGAAAAGTGAAGTTTCTGGATATTAATTTGCTTCAGAATTTTCGTTGGAGCACCGCCATAACCGGTTTGACTATGATTGCAGTTACTCCTTCTTGCTGAAACCAAATTCTGTTAAAACGAATACATCCTTGGAGCAGTTCTGGTTAAAAAACATACCTTCGCTATAACGACCCCATTGATAGTTATTGTTTCATCGTTTTTTTTTTTTTCAAGGAAGTATGGCCCTACAATGCAAATTGATGAAACTGCACACCACGCAGTGAGTCGTTCTGGATGCAATTCGGCCTCATGGAGTATTTCTGGATTAGATTCACTTCATATACAACAATTTTGCTTGTTCACATTGCTCATTAGGTCAAAATAGGCCTCATCAGACTTAAATAAGCAATTCATCAAGTTGTTGTCTTCTTCGGCCATTTCAATCAATTTTTGGCAATATTCCTGGCAATTAGGCAAATGAAGCTTATAATTTGGACTTTATATGGAGATAAGTTTAAGTCATCATAAATTATCCGCTGTAACGACCGTCTGCTAACTAACAATTTGCGCCGAAACGCTTCGAGTCGAATCGCTTGGATTTGTCTGAATTGACGTCGCTACAGCCGCGATTGTGGCTTGAACCCAAACATATTAATCTCGATGATACGGTCTTTGTTCGATGCTTCCAGATTCAGCAAACATAATGGTCCATTATGTCGCACCTCATAATGGTCGATCCACTCGAGGTACCACCAAACTCCTGCCTAAATTCCCTTTGAACGGAAATGAAGGACAGCAAAGCATGATGCTGCTGCACTATCCAAATTCTTTTTTCTGTATCCCAAGAATTCATTTTTATAAATCTAAATATTGAATGATAATATTCAACCTGCCAAATAAAAAATAATAATTACTCACACAGAAATAAAGTTATAACGTTTTGTGTTTGTAGCTCGATTCGTGCGCCAGCCTGTATTAGAACTTGTTAACATTTCAACAATCTCTGACCATTCTAAACAGGTTTCCATAATTTGCCTGGAGTCTATTAAAATTCCAACATATAGTTTGAAACATAAACATCGGATTGATGATTTTTTTTTTGGTTTTGAACACTCTACTGCTGGTAGATTAACTGAAAGAGGATTTTGGAGAGTTAACGATGATATCACTGCATGAGAAATTTACGAAGTTTAGGACGTAATGTAACTGAAATTGAAAGAGGTTCACTCTTATTGTTTTTAGCTGCAAGGAAAGATTCGATGCCAACAAGTTTACAATGCATGCTACCAGAATTGCGGAATTAATTAAAGAAAAATTTTCTAAAAATTATAAACTCTACACTTTCATAAAGCATTACATCATGGTCAACAATATAACACAATTTTCTCCCCCTTGGAAGAAGTTCAGAGTCCAAAAACAAGAAGTATAAAAGTACAATTATTGAAATGCTTCCAAGCTTTTCGAAGAAGGCGATATGAAAACTTGTTTAACATGTTGTTGGCATTGGCGGACCCAAAAATATCTATATTAAAAGTGGTGGGTAAATACAAATATCGACAGGTTTTAAAAAGATTTTAAGAAATACAAATTGTAGTTACTTGAGCTTGTGCAAGCTACTGAGGTATCCACAAGGAAAACCGAGCTGTTACTTCTTTCTTGGTTTCAATCGCATGAAAATCATATAGAAGTAATATTTTACCAACATTAAATGTCAAACTAAACGGTAGGTTAGATAAGTGGATGTGTATTACAACTGACGGAAATTACATTTAAAGAGACGTACCGAATATTTGTGAATAATCGTTGAAATAACAATTTTTTTTACTGTACATAGAAGAGAAAAACAAAATAAGGGTTCATATTCGTTCTTAATTTCAAAGTTGTCAGCTTTTTTGTAATTATTCGCAACACCAAAGCCGGAAAAACTTATGTTTTTATGTCATAATATATTCCATAATATGTTTGCAAAATTTTAAATTCACGCTTTTTTTCATTACGATTAGAATTCATAAGTTTACAAATGTGTCATCAAATTTATTATGACGTAAAAATTTAAGTTATTCGAATTTCAGTGCAGATTGGTGTAGCCACTTTAGAAAAATTTCCTCGTGAAAAACAAGGCGGAGGAAAAATTTAATTTCAAAACAATTTTTTATGAATTTTTTTTTATATTTTTTTTTTAATTTTTATGAAGTTTCACCGTGAAATGTATAGCAAAGCATAATACCAGCTTTAAGTGAGGAAATGGTTAAAGGGGTTAGAACTATCATATTTATCACATCATGAAATGACTATTTCAATATCGACGCCCTCAATATAAGGCATGGTAGAAAAAATCCTTTATTTGCATACAACATTGAAGGAATTGCTTGTATAATCCGATTTTGGTCAAATACTTGTATAAATGTTTTGTAAGTATGATAACTTGTTACCATTTTGAAGGAAATTTCATTATGTCTCTTTCATATAAACCTCCATTCCTATTAGCAAAAAACTATCACAATCTTCTCTTGAAGTGAAGTATTCACCAGCAAAATTATTCGCCATAGACAGAAACAAATATATATCCGAGCTATAAGGTGGATACATAAGAACTTCCCAACCACGCTCCTGGAGATTTTGACCAGTGACCACCGATGTGTGTGGCGTGTGCCCTGATGAGATGCAATTTCTCTCTCATTAGCCATATCTGGTAGCTTCTGAACGATTATTTCTTTCAAGCGGACCAACTTCTAATAGCAGTAGCTCTGAATTAAGAGGGAAGAGTAAGAGAATACCGTGAAAGAGCAGCATATATTTTCCGATTGCTTTTAAATGCTGCCATATTTTCTGTCATTTCTTGCAGGCCGTTAATCCTGCCTGCATCACCGTTTGCGCCGTCTCACCGCAATTTGACTGTAATCGTTTTCATTTAACTATGTTGAAATTAGCCGTTGGCCGCAATCCGCTTCAGAAATGGATCGATTTTATTGTGATTCAGTAGCAATTCGCTGATGGAAATTCGTTCCATGAGGTTTTCTTGCGTTAACTCGCATGGTAACCGCACTCGTAGAGCTTCTTTTTATATACGGTCTTACTAACGTACTGTCAACTGTTTTTCGTGCAAAGGTTACCTATTAGGCAATCCAAACCGCGTCAATATGGCAGTCATACTTGACGATTGCTATTATTTTATCGACATGTTCGACTATGGGGCATACAGAGCGCGGTGCATGTTTGGCATCGAAAAGACTGGAATAGAATCAACGATACCAAATCAACAGCAGAGTATAAGGACTATAAACAGCTTTTGCATGTTCAGCCACCAGACGTACGTTTTTCAACTTTAAAGATGAAAAATTGGAAAAAATTTTGTTTTACTCTTTGTTGGTGTGAGTCTTTGATACGCCCTCATACAACATTGAGTCAAACAGTCACAAAACTGTCCAAGTAGTTCTTTGAGTACGAAATATTACCTTTCTAACGCCATCTAGCGTAACATGATCGCGCGAGATACAGATTACTATAGCCATCTATAGAACAATAAATTGAATTCTTTTTACTTTGTATTTGGAGTTTATTTCCTCGCCTATTGATGAAATTTAGAATCAATTTCTTGTTGCAACTCATTCAGTATACTTCTACCGTCGGTCGGCTTAACTCACCAGTAACATCGTTTTAGAATATTTACCCACATATCCATGTTCGTTCAATCTTTATCTTCTTTTAGCCAAAAGGTATCAAAAACAATTTATCCCTAATAATATTTGTGTTTGAACAATTTTTCCCCGCATTTTGTTCTCTGTTACGTTTTAACTCTTTTGTTCCAGGCTTTTGTTACTGGCGATTTGCTGGCACTGTTTACACTTAAGAATCGGCAATGTATGGATAGGTTTATTGAAATTCATGGTATTCGAAAAAATATTAGCCTTCAGTGACTACGAACAGGCCAGAACATGGCAACAGAATTTGTTGAAAACGAAAAAATGTATTATCACCCGCCAAAGTGAAATACCAAAATAGCAGCATTGGTTGGTTCGTTAAACATTATTTAGCATGTACTTGGAAAAACCTGAGCACGCATTGTTTACGCCGAAAAATTCATTTAGTATTTGACCCTATTAGCGAGCATTTGACAATAATTTGATTATAACACACTTTTTGCAAGATAACTAAAGCGAATGGTGGATTTTTGGTCGGAAAGGTTGATCAGTTGCCTACGGCTGGTTGACAAAAACATAGGAAAAAAATTAACATCTATGTTGACTACATTGTTAAGCTACGGAAACCAAGTTATAGAAACAACAAAAACATTGTCCTCATTGATAACTAAGTCCAAGGTTTATTTTGTGGTGGTATTCAAAGATAAGAATACACACTCCTGGCAGAAAACTGAAATGATGCAAGTAAATAAGAAAGTAAACAAGGATTTTACTATTATATTTTATATCTCTATTTGGGCCTAAGTTAAGCAAACATATTTTTTTTTGAGACCTAAGGCCAGGAAAGCAATTACTATCAGATGCACTGAAACATCCACGCACATCCATGTCTTCATTCATATATGTAGGTGTTTTGTGTATAACATTAAGTTGACTCCATTACATTTTAAACTTTTCATTATTCATTTCATTACTCGAATAAATGATACAGATACAGATACATTTCACACAAATAAACTGAATTATACACGCAATTTTACCAATCTCTTGGATGATTTTATTCCACATTTTGCACTGGTGCAATGGCACAAAATGACGTTTTGGCTTTTATATAGGTTTACCCATTTCTCGTTTTCAAGTAAAGTTAAATGGAACACTCACAAAGGTGTGATTTCGAACTTTTACTTAATTATAATGCTTGAGCCTTACTATTATGTACGAAATACAATGTCGTTAAATGACCGCCTCTATATTGGTCACAGCAGTGGATCCTTTTGTTGTAGTTTTCGGAAAACAATACGGCCCAATGACACCTCCAGCCCATAATGCACTCCAAACACTCACTTTTTCCGTATGCGGTGGCTTTTTTACAATCACTTCTAGGTTCTTCGAGCTCCATAAGCGATAATTTTGCTTGTTGACGTAGCCACCGAGTAAAAAACGAGCCTCAACGCTGAAGAAAATTTTGTTCGATTAAAAGCCTACGTTTGAATCACCACTTTTGTATTAGGTTTTAACAATTTTAATGCCATTTTCCTAAATGGCAAAGCTTTCACTAAATAAATAACACTTCAAATGACAGCAATTTATTAGCTGACAGCGTTGCCAGATCGGTGATTTTGAAACCACTAAATGAATAATTCTACTAATGGAATCGATGATTGTAACATTTACAATTATTAATAGAAATTTCAGTCAAGTAAACTGACTTATACATACCTTCACTCAACGTTCTTTTCCCGTGATGCAAACGTTTACGACATATCAGAAGGGACGTGATGAATTAATTGCCCGATCCATATTTAATTTTGCCCATAACAAAAGAAACAAAACAATAATTTACCCAAGTCCATTGCAAATATCATAATGAAATTTCGAGGAAACGGTCAATTCATATGGAGGTTACCAGGATTGAAATGTCTTTCATTTTTATTCCCGAAACTAAGTTCATCAAATGCATGATATGTAAAAAATTTGACTTACTTCAACACAACTCCTTGGAATATATGAATGTAAGAATACGAGTATATGAGTAACAAGGGTCATTTGTATGGGAGGTACCAAAAGGGGCGTAGTTACGTTTTGTCATAAAACAACACAATAGGAGTTACAGCAAAAAAATGTTGAATTTTAATAATACAGGGTGGCCCAAAATGACCGAAGTGGTGTGAATTGCTTATAACTTTTTATTTAAGACATATTTCTTTAATTTTTTTTTTTTTTAAACACAGTAAAATTATGGGGAATATTTTTAGGTTAGTTATTAAAAATTATATTCCGCAAGTGGTGGCCATTTTCTGCTTCGCACAAATGTGCTCTTTCCAATACATTTTCCATGACCTTTCGCAAAATTTCCGGTGTTATGTTGTTAATTTCATCTCGAATATTGGATTTTAATTCGTCAATAGTCCTGGGATTATTAACATAAACTTTCCCTTTTAAATAAGCCCAAAGGAAAAAGTCTGGAGCGGTTAAATCCGGGGAACGCGGAGGCCAATTAAAATTGCTTGTACGCGAAATTATTCTTTCAATAAATATGTCGCGCAAAAGAGCCATTGTTGCCCTCACAGTGTGCGCTGTGGCTCCATCCTGTTGGAACCATGTTTGCGGATGGTTTTCCACGGCTGGCCTTACAAAATTTTCCAACATGGCCCGATATCGATCAGCATTGATGGAAAATATGGGCCAATGATCCTTTCTGAAGAAACACCGCAGCAAACAGTACACTTAACTGGGCGTAATTGTCGTTGATGAAGTACTCTCGGGTTTTCCGTAGCCCATATCCTACAGTTTTGCTTGTTAACGAACCCATTAATTTGGAAATGGGCTTCGTCACTCATAACTAAGTTATGAATAAAATTAGGATTCTCTTGTGCTTTTGGCTGGAAATAAATTGCATAGTCAAGTCGTTGCTGGTAATCTGTCGGTTTCAATTCTTGGACAATTTGAATTTTGTATGGAAACATTCTTATGCTATGCAAAATTCGCTGCAGCGATCCTCTTGAGATGCCAAGTTGTGTCGAACGTCTCCTGGTTGATGTTTGTGGATCCTCCTGAAATTAAATGTGCAAGGACATTTGAAATGTTGACTGTGGCGTTTGGCGAGTCTACTATGAGCAGAACACAAGTTCAATTGTGGTATAACCGGTTTAAGGAAGGCCGAGAATATTTAAATGACGATGCTCGTCCTGGTCGCCCGAGCACGTCAACAACCGACGAAAATATTGAAGCAGTGAAGAAAATGATTTTGGATAATCGTCGAATCACTATTAGAGAGGTTGCTAATGATGTTGGCCTATCGTTCGGCTCATGCCAAGCAATTTCTATAGATGTTTTAGGCATGAAACGTGTGACAGTGAAGATTGTTCCAAAACTGCTAAATTTTGAACAAAAACAACGTAGCATGGACATCACTCATTTGGTATCGTGGAGCGTATTTCCACATCAACGTCAACTTTGTTAATTCCTCAAAAACGTACAAAGTTGCTCTATTTATACTAAAATTACTTATTCTAGAAAATACTGCAATATTTCAGAGAGAACACATATTTACATAATGGGTGCAACAAAGACAAACATATTTACAGAATAGTGTTGTATATCATAGACTTAATTCTAGAATGTTCTTATTTACATAACAAGTGAAAAGGAGATAGCAATAGACCAAACAATGGGAGCGAGAGGAACAAACTCAACTTATTGTCATAAACGTAATTCTAGAAAAGTCCCACCCACAGATAAAGAGGGAAAGAGATTACATATGTCATACTTGAATGTTCTAGACGCGGTTTTCATGATCTTTCTAGAGTATATACTTAGACAAATTACACACATATACTACACTCAGAAGCTGTTGAACGTCGTCAACGTCTGTCCAGATTTCCTCAAAAAGGTCATAACTGGTGACGAATCATGGGTGTATGGCTATAACATTGAAACCAAAGCCCAATCAACCCAATGAAAGCGTTCAGAAGAGCCAAGACCGAAAAAAGCACGTCAAGTTCGGTCAAATGTGAAGGTTTTGCTCACTGTTTTCTTCGATTGCAATAGCGTGGTGCATCATGAATTCTTGCCACAAGATCGTACGGTCAATAAAGAATACTACCTTGAAGTTATGCGCCGTTTGCGCGAAGCAATTCGTCAGAAACGCATAGAATTGTGGAAAAAACAATCATGTATTTTACACCATAATAACGCACAAGCTCACACATCGAGGCTTGTGCGTGAGGTTTTGGCCAAAAACAAACCCGCAATCATGCCCCAACCACCGTATTCACCGGACTTGGCCCCCGCTGACTTTTTTCTCTTCCCAAAACTGAAGACACCGATGAAAGGAAAGCGTTTTGCTACGATTGAGGAGATAAAACAAAAATCGAAACAGGAGCTGTTGGCGATACCAAAAAGTGCGTTTCAGAAGAGTTTCGAGGATTGGAAAAAACGCTGGCATAAGTGTATTATATCTGAGGGGAATTACTTTGAAGGGAACAAGATAGTTATTGATGAATAAATAAATACTTTTTCAAAAAGTTGAAAATAACGGTTATTTTTTGATCACACCTGAGTCAAATCGGGATATGTGTCTAAAAATCAAATCAAATTTTACCAAGATTTGCAGAGCAAAACAATAACCAAACATTTAAGCCGCTACAGTCTACATATTAAAATTTAAAGGGAAAAAGTTTTTAATTTCGGAAAATAAATCAATGTTTATGGGTGCTATCAGAAGGGCACAACAATGCGATCCATTTTCATGAACAAACATTACCTTAGCAAAATAATAATGTGTACCAAATTTGACTGAATTTAGAGTAATCGACAGGAGATATGAACCTATATGGTTTAAATTGAAATTAAATCGTATGTGTCGCATCAGAAGGGTTATTATTTAATAATTACCTCTGATCTAAATATTCAATGAATTTCATGAATTGTTTTAAGAATAAATTAAAATGAATTGTTTGAATAACTACAGTTAACTTAAACTGAATTCTAAAATGAACGATTGTTAGATAATGTAAAAGCTCGCCTGTCCTATTTGTAATGCCTCATAAGTCTCAGATCCCTAACCTCTTTCTTCAGAAAGTATAAATTTTCCGTAAGTCAATTAGATAGAGAATACAAATGGGAACCCAGATCTCTTGGTTTTCAACCCCCTCAATCCAGCCTAAGCCTCAGTTTCAGAAGGAAAAAGGCATAACATTTTACTGTATGGTTAGTCAAAGATTGGTTTTTCGAGTTTCATTAATAATTATAGGTCAAAATGATGGACAAAAATTCGAACCCCTGCAATCTAGGAATGACGAGTTACAGGAAAAAAAATCGAATTTTTGAAAATCGGTCAGTTTTCTTTGGCAGGTATTAGAAGTGACGGGTCGATATAGTCCAGTTAATATACAATGCTATGGCCTGTCAAAATATCAAGCCGTGCCAAGTTCTAAAGAGTTTCATAGAGATTTACACCAATTATCGTATCCAAAATCTAGTTAGCCAGTCAAATAGGCGGACATATGTAGCTCAATCATCTTTAAATGTCATGTAGCCTATGTGATTGAGTGATACTTGACACTTTCAATGAATGTTACGTTTTGGCCGTAACTAATGATGTATACCTTCATTCCATCATTTCAAGGTATAACGAGCCCCAACTAAAATTTAAAAGCAATATATCGCTGTCCGATAAGACAGTTTTATTTTACAAGGCTTTCATCAATATATAAGGCCAGCTATCTGCATACGCACTATTGAAGAAAAACGTATCAGTTTCGGTACAAAAGTTATGAGTTATGAATCTAAATATTATAAATTTTTGGGTTAATATTCTTTTGTTTTTTTACAGTTTCCTTGATTACCATTTGCGAAATGCTCGCTATTGTTCATACTAATGGTTATCATTACGATAGCTGATTGATTAAATCAAGCTAATATTAAATCAAGTTTTGCAGAATTATTCAAATTTCAACTGAACATCTTCTTGTGATAATTACTGCGAATTGTTAATTTACAGCTGGAGTTAATAATGCAGTTATTATGCACATCTACCGGTCAATTGCATGACCTAAGGAAATAAATGTTTAATTAAAGCGGAATTAACTGATGCTCGTATCAGATGCCCATATTTATTATCTTGTGAAGCCACTTATTCTGCTCCATAAGTAATCATTTGAATCAAATTGCTAATGTACTCCGTCAGCACATGTTGTGTGCATCGAAAAATTAAATGAAAGTATGTGATGTGTAGAAAATTTGATCTCTTTAGGATAATATATCTTACTGAGTTGTGAGTTGCTGAGTTAATATCCAGTTCTTAAGTTCTTTTTAATCATTAATTATTCACCTTAATGCTTCCAACCGATTAAACAATGTTGGAAAAAGGAATTAAGTAAAATATAAAAAACACTGACATTATTTAGCGGAATATCATGCTTAGAATACCTAAATTCGTCGATTCTAAGTATTTTCAATATTGCACATAGCACTGACAATGAATACCCACTGTAAGCCCACATAGAAGGTGACATATCAAGAAGGTCTTTTTGAAATGCCTGCAAAGGAGCGATTCAAAAAGTTGTCGCCAATAACGAAATTTACAGGATAAATTACTTTTGCTTAATTTATTTGTGGGTATCATCGATATTTTCGGTACACATTTCTAGCAGGTAATGTTACTATCTCGTTTATAGATCCCTTAGAGATTTAAATGACTAAAAGCGAAAAACATTCATTTCAGTGAACTTCCACCAAGTGTCACAAACCAATAGAATGACTCCGATTTTTATGTGAATTTATGTCGGAACGATGGAAACCTTTTTAGCAAGAGGAAATCATTTCACTATTGCATCTCAGGATCACATCAAAATTTCAGAATTATACTTAAAAATATATGAAAGGTGTCCCAACAAGAACGCAAGATTTAAATTTGGTGCCATTCGAAGTGTCATTATTTGACATTTTAACAATTGTTATTGGCTGCTAGCAGAAGGTACGAGGTTTCGACCGAAAATGTCGCAGCTGTACGTGAAGATGTCGCTCAAACTCCATCCATCTCAATTCGACACCGAGCTCAGCAAATTGGTGTCTCCAAATCCACTATGTAGCGATTTTTGAAGAAAGATTTGCATCTTCATGCATAAAAAGTTCAATTGACTTAGGAACTGAAACCAGCTGACCATGGACAGCGAATGGAGTTCTCTAATTGGGTATTGGAGAGACAACATAAAAAAGCTGATTTAGACCTCTATGCTCATTCACGCATATGCGACATTTGATCAGATAATTATTCATTGCGGCCTGAAGGGACTGCTTTAATTCAATTAAATTCCTTGATTTCGTTTTGCTTGACATAACCTCAAAAAAAGAAATCTAGTGCAGTCAGATCAGGTTACCTTGAGGGCAAGCGGAAAGTGGAATTTCTGGACATTAATTTGTTTGAAAATTTTCATTAGAGCTACACCATGACCGGTCCGTCTTTTTGTGTAGTTGCTCCATTTTGGTGAAACCAAATGTTGTTCAAAAATCGCCTTCAACATATTTAAATATCGTTCGTATTGGTCCCCGTTTTATGTTTGTAGCATGATTCGTGTGCCATCCTGTATATTACCGCACCTTTTTTTTTGCCAACCGCCTACATAAGACTTTTCAATCGTTTTGTGCTCTATTAAATACGAGTATACGATTTTTTCCAAAAATTTATGAATAAAGTTTGGGGTTTCAGATTTCTGCATTACAGTTTACATCTTCATCCTGGTTACAACAAAAGTAGCTTCCAATGGTACCCTGTGACCAGGATGCATAAAACATTTGCGCATTGTGAACATAAAGGGAAAAACAACATTTTAATCATATAAGAAACAAAATAATAATTAAAAAAGTAATTAAATAGAGACAAAAATGTCATAGCATTTAAATGAATAATGTGAGTAATATTGGCACATTTCAACAACGTTCGTGATAAAAATGATTCTTACTCGTATAGAAAGAACTTAATAGACAAATTTCACCGGAAACTGAATTGAAGCAGTAACAGCTTTTTCGTTCCAATCCCCTTACAAGCATGTTCTTGTCACCAGATTGTCATGACCGTAACATGCAGATATTCTGAATTGTAGAAGTAATCCCTGCCTCCATTTAAGGGTCATAAAATAACATTTTATGTGGAAATTAATTATACATTAAATTTAGCCATAAAAATACTGTAAAGTAATTCACAGTCAGTGGGGAGAGTAGCCCAGCATTTATTTATTTCAATACTCTTGATGAATTTAACCATTCTTCTTATGATTACATTCTGTTCTTTTTTCCATACCTGCTTTTTGCTTTTTTTTTTTGCACATTTTTTTCTCTTCCGTCTCACAAAAGCCACCGTAATGAAGCGTATTATTTGGCATTTCTCTCGGACATGACAAGAAACGCGAATTGGATTTTATCGTATTGTATTTATTTTTTGTTTCTTCCTTTTTTTTATACGCATTAAAAATCATTTATTACTGAAATTAACGTACAATACGTACGTTAATTTAATTGTTTTATAATTGTTATAAATAAATTGCTTGTAAAATGTTTACGGCTGCAATCTGCCAACGATGAAGATACTTCCACACATAAATGATGATAAGAAAACAGTCAACAAAATTAAAATAACGCTGTTACACCAAAGAAAAAAAAAAAAGGAAAAGGAAATAAAGAATTGTACCACTTTGTTGGTGCTACTTTAATTCTGCAGCAGTTCAAAGTTTGTTCCCGATGTAAAATGCAGTTGGATGTAATGCGTAATTATAAAGAGTAGCATCTGTAGCAGACTGGCGAAAGTTGATGCAACTGTACTTCTTTAGTACTGTCTATTTGATAAAAGTACGTCCGTAAGTCAGTGAACAACTTTATAAACGACTAAAGAATTGAAAATAATTCTCAGGTTATTACATTGTTTAATACCATCAAACTAACTATAAATGTTTGAAATATTTGTATATTTTCCGATTTAGCCGGGATGGTAACAGGAGATGGATCGATTCTCCTATTAGCTTGGCAAAAAAAAGTAATTGGGGCTTTGTCATACAGACCGTTACCTTTGCTAGTATACCGTCGCACCAAGGAATGAAGGTATATATTTTTTATACGATATATGTTACTCTAGTAAATATTATCTTTGAAACAAATAACATTTCAAGACTTTTAAGGTTGATTGACTGATCTGATCTGACCTCATCTGCGTGGGTGGTCTGTTTGATTATCCGGCTGGCTGGCAGATACAGAAGTCCACGAGAGTTTAACGTGAGTCTCGCCGTGAAGGCCTTACCCACGGTGTGCGACACACTGGGCATATTACAATGCGATTGCCAACGCCCCCCTGGGATAGCCAAGTAAAAACTTGGGCTATCTAGGAAAAGGGGCTGACAATTGTGCTATTAACACATATTGGCAGCCCTTTCTTCGCAGCCAGGAGATACCAAATTGATTATGCTAGTATGGAACATAATCCCCATTGGCGGAGGTGAGGCCTATCTTGGCTGGCAGATACAGTAGAAGTCACAAAACTCGGCCCAATATTTTGTCATATTATGGCCGAAAATTACAAACGAGCTATATCGATCCTCCCTTTCTTATGCCTTCCATGCAATTTCTTCATAATTGTTTGACCGCCAGAATTTAAATTTTGATCGATGTGATGTTTGGCAAAATTTGAAATAGTCATACGAATAACCACGCTACTTGCGGAACTATCATACAAATGACCGATATGAACCCAAATACTTGTACGTTCTTTTGTTCATTCAGCTGCATACAGTTTAGTTAACATTCCCTTAAACAGGGTTGTTCATTTATTGGGTTGTCCACTAGTCTGGCAAGGCTGTCAGCTGTTACATACCAGTCATCTGAAGTGTTATTTATTCAGTAAAAGGTTTACCATTTACGAATATGGGTCATTAACAACCAAAGAACGCGTAAAAAAAGTTGAAACTTACTACAAATGTAGTGATTTAAACGCGGTCTTTCAATTAAACGTAATTTTCTTCAGCGATGAAGAACTCACTCGGTGGTTACGTCAACAAGCAAAATTGTCGCATATTGGGCTCAGAGACCCCAGAAATGATTGTGGAAAAACCATTGCATCCGGGAAAAGTGGCTGTTAAGTGCCCACTATGGTATTGAGATGCCATTGGGACGTATTTTTTTAAAAGTTACCTCAAAAGGACCAATTGCGAGGCAGTCATTTAAATGACATTATATTTCGTACACAATCACAAGGTCCAAGCATTATCATGGTAGCTTAAAGCTTTATGTGTGTTTTATTTAATTTTACGTTTGAAACCAAAAAATGGATAACCCATTAATTGTAGATTAGATAGGTGCAATAACCTAAATTTTTGTTCATAGTAATGACTTACAGGGCATAGTAAAATGTGAGAAAAATCGAACAACTAACAATGCCTCTTCTTGTATCTACCATTATAATTGGTCGATTGAACCCGTACATTTATACTACTATAACGACTATCACTATAACATTCAAAATCCTCTTAGCTTATGCTACCTTTATTTTCGGCTGTGTTCAGGGTTTGGGGACTTAGAACCTGGCCATTGCATAAAGTATAAAGTTTTTAGGTAGCCTTAATATATACATATACATACATACATATATGAACTATAATCACAAAAGAAAAATCGAAAGGAATTTGTTAAGTTTCGAATGACATTATTTTGAATCTAAAAAAAGTTTAAAGAAGCCAGAAGTACTTAAGATGGTATGTAACTTCCCATTGGAGTCATGATCGCCTTACAGACTCTATGTGATGTTGTCAGCCCACGTTTAGAATGACAAATTAAGCCTTCATTTTCGTATACAAATACTTAACTTATTATTGAATTAAAACTGCATTTTGGTATGAAAATAACAACAAAGTTAAAGAAACGAGGCAAGTTTAACAAACTAAAGAATCGGTTATCAAATATTGGTAAAAATATCAATTGAAATGTATAAATAATACAAAGTCATTATAGGTAAGACATAAAGAAACAAAAGATGACGAAAGACATGTGTCCCGGTAATTAAAATAATAATAATAATTGTATAAGTAAATTAATTTAAATTGATACATATTTTCACAATCATCTACTTACGTTTATTCCAGTCATCAAGTGGTTGAATCACAGGGACATGCATTATAAAGTTAAAATCTATATCTATGCATGTATAACGATGTTCTACAAATAGTGTTGTTTTGAAATAATTATTCATTTGTAGATAAAGTTATCCTTTTAGAATATTAATCTCCGTGAATGCTTGCGTTCATTCATAATTTTGATTCAAAATTTTATTTTTCAATAATAAATTTTATTCGTCCTCGGGCGAGATTCCTTGTTTGTACAAAATCCAGTTTGCAGACTGGTCTTACATCATCTTGATTCTGAATATCATCGTGGGATATAAATTCCGCGACCAACATTCCCGCTGGCTCTGTTCTGCTAACTGTTAAACAAAGGCAAGTTCCTTATTTAACCCCCCTACAGTTTCAAATGGATTATCCTTATCAAAAATATCAATGTCCTTTAATAAAAGAAAGAACAAAAAACGTCCAAACCTGTACTTCGCCAGCAATTTGATGCCAAGAGTTATATTATGAAGACCAGCTAAAATTTCCAATCCGTTTGAAATAATTCTATAAAATTTGCGAACGTTGCTGAACAATAAAACAAATTTTCATGTAATGAAAATTTTTTAAAACTGCTTGACATGTACAAAGAAAATATTACTATCAGCCCAATTCTTAAGCCTCCCAGAGAATAAGTTTTTCCCAAAAATAAAATACTCCAATTCTGAACAGTCTGGAAAGGGCAAGAGAATTCGAAACATTCGAAGTCAGCTTCTAGTTCTTTTTCTAATGTTCACTTCTTTTATATAATGTTTACAAAAAAATTTTGCAAATTTACCCATTAAATTTTATAAATTTTAAAAGTAAAAGTACTTGGAATGAAAAAAGAGGTTAAAGAAAAAAAAAATAATGTTTAGTGCGGCAAGTATAATGTTAGCTGAAAGAGGAAAACGATGAAAGTCAAGTGCTGGACAAGAATGAACAGAGGTTAGCAAGAAAAATATTACGTGATGCCACCAACCCACTTGAGCTACCGCAAACTTTGTAAGTAGATTCCTTAAAAAGTACTATAATTGAATAAAAAAATGTCTTTTAGATTTGAAAAATATTACAATGTAAATAAATCAGCCTTTATTTACCATTTGGATATGTTAAGAGCACATATTCCGCTAAAGAGACAGTCAGTTGCAGTTTCCCCACTCGTGAAGTTAATTGCAGCGCTTCGCTTCATGACCATAGGTGGGTACCAAACGGGTGTGGGGAAGGACTCTTATGTGTCTGTGGCACAAAGCACCTTCAGTAAAATTTTGACAGAAGTAATAAATATATTTCAGTAGCATCTCTGTCAAAGGTGGATAACTTTTTGCAAAACAGAGGATGAAAAGCGTAAAATTGCATTAAATGTTTATATAAATCATGGCATTCCAAGCGTAATAGGATGTGTTGACGGAACTCATGCCCGAATTATTGCTCCGTCTAATAATAAGCACCTGTACTATCACAGGAAGGGTACTACAGCTTGAATGTATTGCTGGTAAATGAATTTTGTCAAAAATATTTTAACCCAAATTTTAAAACAATAAAAAATTACAAGTCTGTGGCCATGAGCTGAGGATTCAGTACGTAACTGCCTCTCATCCTGGAGCGTGTCACGATTCCTTTATTTGGAACACCAGTGAGTTAAGAGTTCATCTTGAGTAAGAATACCTCAGAAACGGTAGCAATTATTGGTTCCTTGGTAAGGTTTTAAATATTAACAAAATAATATTCAAATATTAATAGACATGTATTTTTTAACTAGGAGACAGAAGTTATCCATTAGAACCATGACCCAGCTGCGTTTAATTCCGCCTCTAAATTGCGCTTTATTGCATTCAAGTCATCTTCGCTTCCTTTAAACCATCCCCGGGCAACATCTGGTGGGACTGCATTGCATCTATAAGGATCTCTATCTGTTTTTTATTTGTTGTTTTTGATCTAAAAATATGAACAAATTGAGATATTTATCAAATTTTTAATGAAAAATTTATATTACTTACATTTCTTTTTGGCACAATCCTCTTCAAATTATTGCCAAAATTATTCCCAAAATTTATCAGCATTTCCCCTCTTTTTATGACATTCGTAATATCTACTTTTTTCCCCGGGAAGAGTTTCCCAGTTTCGAAGTTTATTTAGAATAGGAGGAAAGTAAAATTTCCCTGGGAGGTTGTTTGAGAATAGGAGAGTTGGGAAAAGAGAAAAATTTCCCAGGGAGCTTTTATTCGTAATAGGGCTGTATATGTACATTTCAAATTCAATTTATTTTGTACAGTGATTTCGCTACCAGTAACATCTGAGACATCTTTCCTATCATTGGCAATACGGTATCATACCTTATATCAGTCAACCAATTTTACTGAATTCAGTCAAATTTAGCGCACACCTTGCAGTTAATAAACTTAGTTCTGAAAACGGAAAGGGTTACATTGACGATCCACTTGAAGTATGTCCCAAATCAATTACCAAGTTTTCCAAAATTCTATATTTATTCTGTAATTGTTAATTACTAAAGTGTAGTAAACTAGATTTTTGTTCTTTGTATTGACTGGTAACGTTTAATAAAACTTTTTAATAATCGACGAAGTAGCCGTGACGTTTTGGGTACCTCCCTTACAAATCACCGACTTAGGTCATATTTTTAGCTACACGTCCTTAAAGTAACTGCACTAGATTTAATCAAATTTGTCACATGCTACATTTTTGATAAACTTAGTTTTTATAATAAAAACAGACTTCTTTCCAATGCCCAATCTAGTACAGCCCATACAAATATATCATTTTATCGAGATTTCATTTCCCAGTATGGTAAATTAGCATTACATTACGTTAAAATTGTTGGTAAAATGTAAAAAACTCGGGCGAAAATACCACACCACTTTGGGTACCTCCCATACAAATTATTAAATTTATACTCGTATCTGTCATTCAATTGTACAAAATTCAATGTAAGGCTGTTAGTAAATTTACATCGGCTAATGAGAACTATCGGCGATGCCATAATATTTACGGCAGTTCACATACAAATGAAATGGATTGCCAAAAATAAATGGATTCTCCATAATTTTTAAGCCAAAGACTGTATATGTACTAAAAGGAAGTTACCGGGTTATCCATTTCACGGTTTCAAAAGTTTAGTTTCGAAAAACACACATAAAGCTATGATTTCGACCAAACTTTTATTTCATTATAATCCTTAGACTTTGCCATTATATACGAAATACAATGTAACTTAAATCATCGCCTCTGAATTAGTTGCTGTAGTGGATCCTTTTGACCATTTTCGGCCATTTTTCGCGCATTTCGGGCGGTATCTCGGCATGTTGGTTTTCAAATGGTCCAATGCTTAGAAATTAGAAACACGGTTCTTGACGTAGCCCCACAAAAAAATGTCTAACGGCATCAAATCTTCGTGGCTAATTGACATTGCCAAAACAAGAAATTAGGCTTTCTGGAAACATCTCATGCAATAAAGCCAAAATCGGTGGTGTTGTGTGGTTCGTGACGCACCATCTTATTGAAAGCACATATCATTCTGTTCATAATCTTCAATAGCAGGCCAAAAAAAGTTGGATATCATACGGTCATAGCTCTCCTTATTGAAATTTAGATAATCTGCCACACGTCCACTGACAGAAGCGATATTGCAATGATGTGAGTACACTGCGATGATGCACAGGACTGACCACATCTGTAATGCTTTCAGTCTGTTCAAATCTCTTTAAAATCTTGCTAATTTCTTGCAGAGTAAATCAATTATGACCACTATAATCGCCCCGTAATGCGCGAAAAGTGCCCACATTTGAATCGTCACTTTTGTAGAAAATGTTAACCATTTTTACGCATATTCGTAAATGGCAAATCTTTCACTAAATAAATAGCATTTCAAATGACAGATATTTAAAGCCGATAGCATTGCCATACCGGCAATTTTGAACCCACGAAATGGAGAACTTCAGTAGAAAAAACAATAATTCTACTAAACGTTCTAATGCGTTTCTATTAGTATTCTTTTGTAAATGCTAATGATAAAAACTGCGGTAGACACAATAATTGCCATCATCAAAAAAAAAGTCATATACAAGTTGCGTACGATAATAATTTTGCCGATATCATTTGCCGAAAATTGATGGTACTTTAACGTTTTCAAACATTCATAAGACTTCAGCGAAAATGGATCTGACGGTAAAAGGGAGAAAATTTAAACTATTTGTTAAAGGACAAAAAGTCTATTAGTTTCTGAAGCAGGGCAAACGTTGCGCTCCACCGTAAACAAAATTAGAAATATCAGTTTTGAATTCAGAACAGGCATATGATTGTAAATATATGCGACCAAGGGCTTATCTAGAGGTTAAACGACAAGTTCCTTTCCCAACGTATCGAAATATAATAAGATCAGGCACTAGTCCTTTTCTACCTGGGTTACGACTGGGTTAGGCAATATACACTAGAGAAATGAACTCGCTCATCTCAGATACTCTATGTGGTCTCGATCAATCTAAATGTCTCCAACATTTAAGGAAACGATTTATATTACACCTGAAAGCATACAATGGTGTTATTCTAGAAGCCATTGGCATTGGTGTTATATGGCTAATAAGTTCATCCCACAGCGCCATTTCTACTTACCAAAAGTGGCCCACTGGGCACATTATATTGCAACCAAAACCTTCTTACCAAGAAGGAAAATGTGCTTACCCATTTAAAGTTGAACCAAAATGGCGTCAATCTCTATCAAACAGGGAAATCTGATTCAGCCTACTAGTCGAACATTTTATATTATTCAACATCTTTGGTTATGACACAAGGCAGTGACTAAGTTCTATTAGTCTTCGAATGGATAACAGTTAGTAAAGTAAATGGATCCATCGTCGCTAACGGAGATCTCCATTGTCGTGGGCATCAAGAGCTGTATAATTTGATATCGCCATCGAGGTGATAAAACGGTTCAAAACAACAGTTGCCGGGCCATGTCGTAAATGTAGAACAATACACTCCAGCATGAAGGATCTGCCGCAGTTAACCTGATAGACAACGCAGAAAAGAACCACAACTCCATTGGGAAAACAGGGCAAATACTTTTAACTTTTTAGTGTGGCGATCTGGAGAAGGAGCGTAGAAACTCGATGGGCTTGAAATTATTTTCTGTACGTATCGTTTAAAAATTATATTACAGTCGACTCTTTTAAAATATTTTTTAGCGACTATAATTAGAATTGCGCCACTACCTTAACATATTGGGGCGGTCCCAAAACTAGCCGACCTAAGAAAGAAGGCACAAAAAAGTTGAGAAATATTTTCTTTATTTTTCAACATAATCTACTTTTATCTTGATACACCTTTTCCAGCGATATTCAATAGCTTTTGTACCATGGTTATAGTAACAACAGTCAAACTCTTTAAAATAGCCATTAACCACTGACACCACCTGTTAATTTTTGGCAAATATTTGACCACCAAGCCATTTAATCAAGTTTGAAAATAGAAAATAGCTCGAGGAACTAAATCTGGCGAATAAGGTGCGATTTGAACTTTAATTCATTCATTTGGCCATCGCAATAGTGAATGTGTGAACTGAAGCATTGTCTTGATGAAACAACACCTTGCTTGCTTTTCCATAATTTCATCTCCTAAACGCTGCAATAAATTAGCATAATATTCCTTTCTGAACATAATCAATAAAAATAATCCCATGCCCATTACAATAAACAGGCCCCATAATCTTGCCCGCAGATGGAACCTCCTTCGCCTTATTTGGGCACGATTCTTCCATTTCAGTCAACTGTTTTGAGTGTTCCTTTATCTCAGGTGTAAAGTAATGAACCATGTCTCATGGTTATAAATCGACGCAAAAATTCGGTTTTATTATGTTGAAACATCGCCAAACACTCTACTGAAATATCTTCACGATGCTGTTTTTGCTCTATGGAAAGCAAGCGCGGCACCCATCTTCAAACCTTCTGTCAATATACGAGGCATATCATTTTTTTGAAATGCCTATCACATCAACTCGCTCCCGCACCCGCAGCCGACGATCATCCAATACTATTTTGTGGTTTTTCTTAACCAAGACTGGCGAGGATACCTTAATTGGTCGACCATTACGGTGTTCGTCTTGGCAATTCATACGGCTTCTGCCACCCGATATTTTATAATGGTAGATGAGGGAGCAGACTCCACCAGAGTAGAATCTAACTAAGTTTTAATATCGGCTGTACTGATTCCTTTCAAATGAAAATATGGGATTACATAACGGTGACCAATTTTTGCCACGTTTACAAATTAACTGAGAGCGGTCATGTTTGATGGTTCAAATAAAAGTACTAAACAACGTGGCGCCTTGAAAATTAAACATATGTTTTATAAGATTGCCACCTTTCATCAAAATAATTTCTTTTTAAACCATTGTCACAATTTATACGTTAAGTCAGCTAGTTTTGGAACAACTAATGTACAAGTTTTTTTTATTGCATTTGTCGATTCTTTAAGAGCCCGAAATACTATCCTGGCAAATTTGCAAAAATTTGATTTCCCATCTCTGGGTCGTCAACATGTGTGCAGCATATCCTTCGCCAAATTGTACACTGTGGTGGCTGATATGTGTCTGGCGTTAAATTGAATATAATGTTGTGGTATTGCGACTCAATTTGCGTTTATTGCAACAGCACCTTCCATACGTAATTGTTATGTTACACACAAATTTGGGATACTCAATAGCATACGATCCAAGTGAATAAATCAAATTTCATGGTTTTAGATGGAATTAATTTGCAACGTAATTAATCATCTGGAAATTCACAGGTGATTTAAGGAAATGACTTTTGATATTAATGTTACTCGTATATTCAGTAATAAGATTATTTCCCGTCATATCATTTTCGCAGCAATCAAATTTGATTGTAGGAAAAACAATTATAGGGCGATATGCGTTAAATGAAAATGTAATATTGTGAAATCGAAAGAGGAATTCGGGTAAACTTTTGGTTATGAAGTGCGTAATTTGAATTCAAAGATTTGCAAAGCGTATTATTTATACTCTCGTTCACAGGGATAGGGGTTTATATAATTCAATACGAAACAAACTGTATTGCAATAAAAGAGACTACATAGACCTCTGGCATCTTAAGAAAAAAATTTCTTTTGGAATTTTCTAAAAGAATTGAGCCATGCCCGCCTGTCCATGTGTTGTCTGAACGGATGATTTCAGGATACGACCACTCGAATAAATATATGAAAAACCTAACAAAACTTTCCCACTGGCTACAAATTTTCAAGCTGGAGTTTAAAATTGCTATGGGATAAAGTATAATTTGTAAGTTTTGAAACTCTACACAAATTCATTAAAATGTATTTTTTTCGTTCAACTTGCATGGAAATCTCCAGAAGTGGCTTGACAATGTGGTCCAATTTCTTTCTTATATCCAAGTTTATGCTTCATGTATGTCAAATTTGGTTAAATTCAGTGTAACTGAATAAAAACCATGAACATAAGAATATATGGATTAAACTGATCAATTGTGTGGAAGATACCAGAAGGTGTTAAGCAATTCGACAATACGAATTGCAGGAAAAAATAATTTCGCTAAAACGGTCAATTTTTCTTGCAGGTACATAATGGGACTAGTCGACGCATCCTATTTATTCAGCTCTGGCCATGATGGCAGCAAAATATTAGGATGTGTCAAATGTTAAAAAGTTTCGTAAGTTATCTAGACAGACGGATATAATTTAATCGACTTGAGAAGTTATGAAACACATTCGGCCAAAAGATGAGAAGAAAAATTCCCTTACGTCGCATGAGTTGAATGAGGGAGCACCTCGCATCAAGTAAGCTTACACGCATTCCGTATTTAGACTTACGGCATGAGGTCCACAATTCAACGAAGGTTCATAATGTCTATTTCGGAAACTTTTACCAGATATGTCGTTTGCTTAAATACTAGGCGTGTTCATAAGAACATCCGTGTTACCGCCACCAAAAAAAAAAAAAAAGGAATAAATATAAAATAGATTTTTGCATCAATGCCAGAACATGTGCCAGAGAGCCACGTATACTAACCATCGAGCCATGGTCGATCAATTGCTATTTTAAACGGCCCTGCTGGAGGTTATAGTTTTATACCTTCACTCAAAGAAGTGGAAGTTACATCATTTTATACGGGAATAATTTAAAATCCAGAAGGAAACGTTTAAAATGCAAATTACTGTATTTCATAACTTTTTAAGTCGATTAAACGATGTCAGCCTGCCTGCCTGATGGCCGGCTAGACTGCGGCAAATTTTTATGAAACTTAGCGCAGCTTCAAATTACATCACATCCTAACCGGGGATTGTAAATAAGCTGTATCGGCCTGCTGTGGGTAGGCGGGTGTTTCCTAGGATGCTTTGTACCGCCTACCTCTAAAACGCAAGCCTCTCTACCTGATTAAGCAGGCAAAGGGTATGATGCTTGCGTACAAAAACAAAGTAGTGTGGTCTTGTGCCAGACGCTCTAGGAACAGGTGGATTATGTCTTGGGATTCACCTATAATGTGACATCAAACAGATCTTGGAAATCGTTTTCGAAAACCAAGTAAAGGGGAGAGTCATAGTTAAACAAGACACGTCCTGGCAACAGGTGCGGTTATAGAGAAGCCGTCGGGAGGTATCAGAAGATTTATCTTTTCCGTAAATATAGTTGTATGACCAGAGAGATCTGGTTAATGAACTATGATAGGAGCATGGTGTACTTTGCTGTGTTGATATTCTCTCCTTGGACATTGAAAATCTATGCCGTAGAATATGGATTACCAGTTCCATGCAAGGTATGATAAAGCAAAACTGAAGTAGCTTGTCTGCGAAACCTAGATCAGAGGGTTCTTCTCTTCTGGTAGCACAGGTGACCAGGGGCCCAAGGAACATTGTTCCTTCCTGGTCAATGGTGTTGGACCCCTAGCGGGAGCATCGTGCTGGTTGTGGTTCCCGAACAAGTATTTTCAGTGCTTTTGCGTTGCTCAAGCGTTGGTGAAGGAAGGCATTAGCTTAGAAAACAATGTTCATATCTATCCGAGGTCTTCCTAGATTACCTCAACACCTACCCGGGAGGTAGCTCACTTCATACCAAGTGACTACGAAGGTACTTTGGCCGAGTGAGGGAGCGGGACCTGAGGAAGCTTTTCCAAGGGACCTACTTCCAATCTCTGGTAGTTTGACTAATCCTTCGGGATTAGTTTGAGTACCCCAAAGGGGCGCTTGCTGTCGCTAGAAGAAAGAAAGAACATATAACCAAGAAAAAAATGGTGGAAAACAGCACCTGTGTGATGGCACACCAAGAGTAAAGCTATCAAAGCGAGACTCATGTAAAACCTACACATTTGATTTGTATCGGCCTGCTGCTTTTAGTACCTCCCATACAAATTGGCCGATTTTCAAAGAGAAAAATGTGTACGTTGTTGACCGAGTTCGACGTTGCTTTTGGCGTGTTCCAAACAAGTAACCGATTTGATCTATAAATATTTATATTCATATCTTTTATTCAGATACAGTAAATGGATTCGAATTTGGTATACATTAAAAGGTTGCTAAAATATGTGTCATGAATAAAAGTAGACTACATTATTGAAACTGTTCTGGTACCATCCATACAAATTGGCTGATTTTCGAAAATTCAATTTCCTGGATTGTTAAAAAATCTGTTGCTTTACAGTGTCTAAAAAAACTTAAGATAAATCGTCTAAATAACCACTGTTCTGTTTCCTTTGTTTCCACTGTTTCCAAACAATTGTATTGAATTCGGTTAAAATGGGCACACAAAATGCATAATGAAAATAGGCTGCATTGCCACGTCTATTCGGGTACCTCCCGTGCAAAATTAAGGATTTACGGAAATTAAATTTTTTTCCTGTAAACCATAACTCATCGATTGCAAAGTGTACTAAAAAGAGAAAAAACGACTTGATAACCCCGGATTTTTAGGTACTTCGCCCACAAATTGCCTAATTAATACTTACATTTGCAGATTTATATCTTTCATTCAGTTGTACTAAATTGTTTAAAATTCAGCAAACATAATTTAAATAAGCAGGAAGAATAAGTTATAAAAAAGTTATAACAAGCAGATTCAATAAGTAATATTTGTGTTCCTTTTATTGTGCTTTAGTCACAGCATCTATCGGTGAAGCCTGGTGATTTATGGGATCTCTTCTGGCACTCTGCACACTTTTACAGCGGCTGTCTACTTGTTTTAAAAACTCGGGGATAAAAAACATTTTGACTTTTAAACACCCTTAAGAAAGACGTACATCTTTTTCAATTCAACTATGAAACTGATATTGTTGGTCCTATTGTAACATCGAAAATATTTCATAATCTTTTAAGGAAAGCAATTTTTAGTTTGACTTTGACGTATGGTATAGGGTGTCTCAAAATAAGGATTAAAACGTTTAGTTTACTGTGTGAAATCAATCTGTAACCTGGAATTTGGCAATTTGGTTGCTGTGGAGTGTTTTTCCAGTGCGGGCCACGCATTGTGCGTGTGAAAATGTTACAAAAATTTTGCTTCGGCGACTATAGCGTATAAAAGATTTTACCCTTAAATAATGCCCCAAATATTCGCCTCATTCGAAAATGGATTAGAAGAGAAAAGGACAATATTGGAATACCAAAAACTTAGATCAAGGAAACCTAGAGATCACTTTGTTCATGGAAATCCGAATTGAAAGGTTCGGAACGTAGAATAGGCGGAAGAGTGTTAATAAGTTGAATTCGGAAACGCGCAATTAATTCAATGTCCATAAATTAACATTACACTGCGTTTTGCACGAACGCCTAAAGTTGCACCCCTATATAATTCAATCGATTTAATTGGTTGTGGGATTAATTGGTCTTGACGTCATAAGGAAGGCAATTGAGCGCTTTTCAACACACACTAATATCTTGTTTTCGAATAAAGCTCATATTCATCTCAATGGACACTCAAATAAACAGAGTTGCCACTACTGGATTGCAACGAATCCGAAAAGCAAGCATCAAAAACCAATTCATTCATCTGAAGTGATCACATGGAGAGCGATGTCGTGGCGATGAATTATCGGTCTTAAAGATGAAAAGAGATTTTCAGTTACAGTGAATTCATAGCTTTCTGTAAAGATATTAAACAAATTTCTGTTGCCTAAATTACAAAGCTTTTCGGACCACAATCTAAGAATAAGAACATGGTTTCAGTAGGACCAAGAAACGTCACACATCTTCAATATGTCTCTGCCTCAAGTTCGTGAAAGTTTCCCTGACAAATTTATCTCCAGCAGAGGTAACGTAAATTTAGCCCCATCTTAAATGTAAAATTTACGCTAGTAGACCGGTTTTCTTCCTGGCGTATTTGAAAGAAAGTATCCGTCCTGAAACGGCGGCCCTCACTGATTCTAACTGCCTAACTGCTATAATATATGAGTACCGCGAGCGTGATAGTCTAGTTTACATTTGCGCTAGATTATTTTTAATAAATATTAAGTATCAAATTATGTACTCTACTTGCAAATAAACATTTTTTCGATAAACTCACTTACTTTTTTTTTAAATGAATCTACTAAATATAAACTTTTTTGAGTCACATTGTAATATGAGAAGGAAAAATTTGTAAAAAATTGAAACACATACTATTCTATAAGGCCTGACAAAATAATCGTGGCAAAAATTCATCTTAAAAGATGAAGATGGTCGGGGAAAACCTGAGTTTTTTATGCATTTCTTTTGAAATTATCCTGTTAATATAGTAAACGCATCCCTTTGTATCTGTATTTCTTTGCATCTCTTTACCCTTTTTATAACCTTCTACCTTATCGGAGAAATTTATAAATTATCCAAGCCTAATAGCAAATGAAGCAGATAAAGTTAAAACATAAGTAAGGAATCAAACCAATCCGGATGTAAAATAAATCCCTGTAGATAAAAACCCCTTAAATAATCTCCAACTTATTTATTTGCAGATATTTTTATATCTATTTTTGTTGTGTTGCTGTATTTAAGCCGAAAGTACTTAGAACAAGAGAGAACAGCGACAAAAACATATATATACACACATACACATACGCTTGCAAAGTAGTAGTCATCTTTAGCAGAAGCATAAATCTTTCTTGGCCAAAAGCACAATTAATAACAGTAACAAACAAATAGGCTACCAACACATACTATATATACACATACACTACGTAAAACTATTTCCAAAGTATA